>JAGWCC010000738.1:0-283753 GCA_022651775.1 Drusus annulatus
CAATGCAACAATATTGTTGATTGTAGGTATTTGAATCGTGACTAATTACTGTTAAATGCCGCGTTGCATTGTGTAGGCTGAGATTAAATTTGTTTCGTGTTTAGACTTATTTTAATATCATTCCTCATCGGAGTAATAACTGCTTGCAAAGTAATTAGTGTTTTCCGTCGAAGGGTAACGTAACCTCAAACATGAATAATTATTTGTATATGAATTATTGCGTACCATTTTGGTAACTAGTATTTAGTGCTTCTGGCTGTCCACCGGCTGCGTTAGTTGCCAATTAGTGATAGGCAAGACCGCTGAACAGGACATCTCTAGAAGTGGGATCTATATTGATTTGAGAGGCTACAAGCAGGCCAAAATCTGTTCAAGAAGATACCTACGCTCAGAGTGGAAGATACTTTAAGTATCGCCATGGTGAAAGACCACCATTCATAATCGAAACGTAGCTTGAAATGGCTTTACCCGTGTTTGGTGACCTGATATCAATATCCAGGCACTCGACAACCTATCTCTTCCCCCTCTCATTCCCCTCGCTACTACCTTCAACCTCGTAACATACCCAGATGGGCGATGCCATATTCCTACTGGCCTTATACGGTTGGTAGCAGTTGGAACCCTCCTGTGGTATTCGCAAATAAAGAAGAAAGAATATTAATATTTGAAAAAAGTTTGATGCTCTTCACCAGAAGTAAGGTAAAATTGAGCTTGCTTTGGGCACACGGACACGCCCACAACATACGACTGAACGACTGAAGGTGCGAGATTATGCCAGTCACGACACTCTCCTGAAGAGTCGTGGCGAACTCAGTGGCAGACCGCGGGCGTGAAAAACAAGCATCTGGTTGTGAACCCAATAATATATAATCTTGGAGTAAGAATACATATGGAGAGAGAGCTAACTATTTTTTACCCAACCTATACAAATTTGCGATAAATCACTTTCTCCGGGCTTTTGCGTCGTATACCACGAGAGAAAAGGATATAAGAAAAAAAAGTAACTAAGTATGTAAGAATGTTCTCCGTCCGCGCTAACTTCACATCATCGAGTCGTATAACTTACGAGTACGTCTACGGATTTTGAGGTTATTTCCTATATTTGTGTTGGTTAAAAAACTTGCAGTGGTTGTACAAATAAATCAAACATGATGGTGATATGTGCTATCCGTGAATGTTCAAATAAGACCAAACAAAGATCACTTTTCAGAGATATGTCAACAGTTTTAAATATTTTTGAACGAACTTTTAATGCTATAAAGACATAAAATCAACAAAAAGCTATCATCATTATTTAGGCAAACCTTCTGTTATTTAGTGTCTGTGTGATATTTTGACTTTATAAATAATTTTAATGGTGTATTGATATTGTTTTTGTTTAAATGTGTTCAAATATGTTTATTAAAAATGTTCGAATTCCATGTGTGCGGTAACTAATAGGCTATCCAACATCCTTATAAAAATCCTCCTAAACTATCCGATCCATCTAATTGATGTTTTATTTATTAATTAACTCCATTATCTATGGGGATTATGTGTGAAGGGTTCTTTCAAGAACAAGAAGAAGTGAACAAAAACAGAACGTTGCCAAACCATTCCAAAGTCGAGCAGTTGATCACAGAACGAGTCGTAAAAACGATCCGTTCTCATGGAAAAAATGTTGACGTGCACCTACAAATTTTGATTTCTCCCGGTAGTATACGGGTTCCAAAGGTATCACTAACACTAGTTCCTCACCTTCTATTTAAATACTGGTAGAACAAACACAGAATTCCCACCTAAAACAAAAAAACCCAAACATTCACACACCACAACGGTTTCGAATAATCTGACAAAAATTAAAAAAACTCCTACTACCATCATAATAAGCGGAGATGCTGGTTGTGCAATTATGGAGGACTTAGCTAGCAGAGGAATTGAAACCACGATGCCCGGGTGGGAATCCGACGCGTTTGTCCACTCAGCTACTAACCGGTCGATTATCGTTAAGATACGGAATAAGAAACGGATTACTCGTCAACGAGATATGAAACAACTTTGTTTGTAAAATAAACAAAGAAAAAATGACCTAGGAATGTCAGCTGCATTCACATTATTTGAAAATGGTGCAAGTTTGAGAAATGCACAGTTTCACAATCTTATAAGTACCCAATATTTATATTATTTACATCGCTTGGCATAGACCGTTTACTATCTACGTGAGTGCTAAAAGGGCAGAGAGCAAATCGCGATGACCATATAGCGCTCAATAAATGCAAGCAATAACTAGTATGGATTAATACATTTATTCAAATTATGCGGTGTACAATTAATAACATGAGAATTTTTTTAAATAATTTAATATTTGTATTATTAAGTTCTCATATTTTAAATTATTTTTTAGTGACAGCTGTTTCGGCGTTCAAGGCTACCATCAAAGTGTTGTTAGGCCACATGGAAACGACTTATTCATATGATTTTAGATGACTGTTTAATTAAAAATTACTAATTACGGTAAAAACGGAATTACATTAAATCCTATTCTATGAGATACTGCAAATTAAATGTAAAATCTGCAAATAAAACATAAAAAAAACTATAAATAAATGGGTATCATTAAATATGTATGTATCACAAAATTTTAAACAATTGTCAACTCTCTTAATATTATGTAGAAAAGTAAAATATATAGATAAATAAAATACAAAGATAAGTAAATCGCGATAGAAAAAAAAAAATGCCAACACAATTAATATATCAACATATGTATGTATTTAATTTCATGATAACTGAATAAAAGATTAAATATTTAGAATAAAAGAACACTTTGTTTTATACCACGAATTTATTATGTTTTAACGCCAATCGCTTAGATTAAGCTTCGTTCGCCAGGGCCCATTTAATAACTAAGCTTGATCTAAGCGAAACCGGTTGGCGTAAAAACATAATAAATTCGTGGTTTAAAACAAAGCGTTCTTTTATTTTAATATAATATCAAACCTAAAAGTGATTGCTTCTTATGATAAGATTAAGTATTTATTTATAATAGTTTTTTTAGATCTAGATTCAGAAAAAAAAAATTGAGACTTGTCATAAATGCTATAGGTCAGGCGCGCACGGTGACTTTTGTCACGGCAACAGTTTCGTCACTGTCACTGTCTTCCAATCGAGCACCACACGGCGAGTGACTGTCCCTCGTCACCCTTTCATTCCGGCAATGGATTTCGAACAGGCGGATGAGTCACCGGATGACATTTTGTCACCCGTGCGCGAGCGCCCATACAAAAGTACTCTCTACAGACGCGGTGACAGTTTCGTCACTCAAAAGTCGCCGGCCAGTGGAGCTTAAAACTCACCCTAATGTCATGTCACTGCTTGCGCGAACCTCCATACCTCAGATCAATAATATACAAGAGAGAGCGCTGCTGTAGTCAGTTTTTTATGAGGTTTGCCGGACTCGGCTAGACCTGGGCGTGACTAGGGCTAGGGTATTTATACATCCATTTATAGCACATCTCGACATAATGTTTTTGTTTATTTGTATAACCACTTTTCAAAGTATTGTTATAAACAAAAAATATGGCATATAACCTAATAAACCGTTGAGTTATGTTAATTTATTTCGCGTATCAAAACATGTTGGCGGAGTTCAACAAAGACGCGGGACACGAAGAATATTCTAACAATACTTTAAAGCGGTGTGATAATTAGGGAGATTTTGTTGTCTCTTTCTTTCTCATGGTGTACGACGTAAAAACCCGGAGAATGTGATTTATCCCAAATTTGTATAGGTTGGGTAAAAATAATTAACTCTCTCTCCGTGTATTGTCACTTCAAGCTCCATATATTCCAATAGATTTGGAGATGGTGACGAAACTGTTTCCGTGACAAAAGTCACCCGTGCGCGCCTGGCCTCACTTTTATTTTAACCCTTCAGTAAAAAAGTTGAAATATCATTTTAAGGTTATTAAACCTTTGTGCACCATAACACAAAGACATCCCTAGGGTGGCTTACGAAAAAATACTCAACAACCGCATGTAATACAAATAAAATATTGTTTTAAATATTTACATTGCCCCGGTAATGTTACGGTAGGAAAGAAACTAGTGAGGAATGTTTGTCTCTCGTTAATTAATATTTAAAGTTTAATGTTTTGCACACCTAGTTAAGTTAAAAGTCGAATATTGAGTTAATGGTGCATTACATTTCTAATCTCACTGTGTTTCTAAAAAAATGCTGTCATTAGTTATTGTTATTACAAACTTCAAAAGCAATTTATAGACTATTTATTTATTTATTAACTTTTTGTTACTTACATTATTTTTTCACATTACCTACCTCACTGGGTCATAAGAACATGTTCTGAGGTAAGTGACAGTGAGTACAAGTAGAATAATATTTGAAAAAATGATGATATTTGTTACACAATGTTGAAACATTTACAGATGATGCAACAGACGGCCTCCGTAGTCGAGTGGTAAGACGCTCGACTACGAATCCAGAGGTCGCGGGTTCAAGCCCGGCGTGCGCAAATAATTTTTATTTAATGAATATGTGTCTTAACACATTTAATTCATGTAAAATAATATAAAGTATATTTGCGGCACGTTCCAGAGTGGTAGATACTCCAAGTATCGCCCTGGTGAAAGACCACCATTCAGAATTGAAACGTTGCCCGAAATGGCTTTAGCCGTGTTTGGTGACCAGATCTGAATAGCCAGGTACTTCCCAACCTTCCTCTTCCCAATCTCCTTCCCCTCCCCACTACATTCAGCCTCACAACATACCCCAATGGGGATGCCGTAGTCTCACTGGATCTAGACGGTTGGGAGCAGTTGAGACTCTTGTGTGGTATTCATATAAAAATATAAAAATAAATCTCTAAACTCTATGTGTTTCTAAAAAAATGATGACGACTAAAAATGCTATTATTAGTTATTGTTATTATGATCCTCAAAAGCAATATTATAGTCTATAAACTATAACTTTGAAAATATGTAAAAGAATACATTAGATATTATCGTCAGAATAAAATAAAAAATACACAAACTAATATATACTCGTATAATAGAATATCTCAACGTTTTGATAAAATACACAAACTAATATATACTCGTATAATAGAATATCTCAACGTTTTGATAAAATACACAAACTAATATATACTCGTATAATAGAATATCTCAACGTTTTGATAAAATACACAAACTAATATATACTCTCATTATGTATAATAGAATATCTCAACGTTTTGATAAAATACACAAACTAATATATACTCGTATAATAAAATATCTCAACGTTTTGATAAAATACACAAACTAATATATACTCGTATAATAGAATATCTCAACGTTTTGATAAAATACACAAACTAATATATACTCGTATAATAGAATATCTCAACGTTTTGATAAAATACACAAACTAATATATACTCGTATAATAGAATATCTCAACGTTTTGATAAAATACACAAACTAATATATACTCGTATAATAGAATATCTCAACGTTTTGATAAAATACACAAACTCGTATAATAGAATATCTCAACGTTTTGATAAAATACACAAACTAATATATACTCGTATAATAGAATATCTCAACGTTTTGATAAAATACACAAACTAATATATACTCGTATAATAGAATATCTCAACGTTTTGATAAAATAAAATAAATTAAAATAACTGTCTGGAGCCAGTGGGACTATGGCATCCCCAATTGGGGTATGTTGGGAGTCTGAAGGGTGTGGGGAGAGGAAGGAGATAAATATTGGGAATCACCTGGCCATCCAGATCTATTCACCAAGAGCGGCTAAATTCATTTTAAGCAACGTTTTAATACGAAATGTTTTTTTTTCACCAGGGCGATTCTGAGAGTACCTACCTTCCATTCTGAACGTGCTACACATATACTTTATATTATTTAACATCGCTTAAATGTGAAATAACACTGAAAAATCTGTAATATTATGTACTCAGAGCAAGTATATATACATATATATATATAGAGGGAGAGTTACTTTACCCAACCTATACAAATTTACGATAAATTACTTTATCCGGGTTTTTACGTCGTAAACCGTGAGAGAGAACGAGACAAGACAAGTTCTCAGATAACAAAGCACCACCAATCGGTATGTAAGCATGTTTTCCGTCTCCCGCGTCTCCGACATAACTCAATGGTTTTTTAGGTTATATCCTATATTTTTGTTTATAACACTGAAAAGTGGTTATACAAGTAAACAAAAACATTTTCTCGACATGTGCTATGGATGGATGTATAAATACCCTAGCCCTAGTCCTAGACACGCCCAATTCAGGCAAAAATAATCAATACTGACCAAAGAAGCGCTCCCTCCTGTATATTATTGCTCTGAGATTATGTAGGTATTTACTTTGATTCACTGATGGAACTTAATTGGTCTAGAATATGTTCATTTTTACTATGTTTACACTTTAATTTATAATGACTGTTTCCTAAATCAAAAAAAAAACACAAATTAATTAAATAAAATGTATATTCGTAAAAAGCATTAACTTTGTGGCTTGCCATATTTATAAATAGAACACATACACTTTGTTATATTAAATTATTAACAAAGTGTATGTGTTCTATTTATAAATAAAATGTATTTACGCACGCCGGAATTTGAACCCGCGACCTCTGGAATCGTAGCCGTGGATCCTAACCGCTCGACCACGGAGGTGGTCGGTTGAAGTTTATTTTACTATAAAACGTTCAAAAACATTTTTTGAGATTGTCTTTTTAACTGGAGATAAGATTTACGAAAAAAGCGTTATTCCTAAAAAACAGTTTAAAAGAATTTACCAGTTAAAACAAGGTATTCATTCGATCAACATAATACTCGTGCTGTTGGCCGTGAGAATCGAATAATGTAAGTCGCTTGGCGTATTGCAGAGTCGTTTTCTTGCGTAGTTCAATTGCCCGATTCAGTACTGTCTTATCTGTTGTCGCATGTGAACGTCCATGACTTAAAGCCATTTAAAATATTAATATAGTTAAACATCCTTATTATTATTTCATTATCTGTGCAGTGTTTTGTTTGTGGGCTACTTTGGATGTCAGCAAGAACAATACATTGGTAAAATCGTCTTAATTATTTTATCAATATTTAATATTAAGTCAAAGTTTTTTTGTTTTCTTGGACATTTTTCTTTTCGCAGACATTGAAAATGAATAGAAAACTTCGTGGATTATGAATGATTCATCATACATTTATATTTTGGATTTTCACCGCGAATAAACAGTTAACACCACGCAAATATGAAATAAAACGATCACTTTGTATAACACCACTAATTTTATCGTAATATTTTTCGCTAACTGGTTTCGAATATTCCTATCGTAATTACGATTATAAGCGAAGCCGGTTGGCGAAAAATATTATAGTAAAATTAATGATACGAGTGTAATAATTTTATTTGATTTCACATTTATTAAAACTTTATATGACTGCCTAAGTTAAAATATAGATATCTGAAAAATAATACACGTTAAAATATTATAAAAACTGGGACTCGAATTCGCATCGCAAAAATAGGAGTTTACTTGTAGAGAATTATCTTTTGTCCTTTATGGTGGTTTTCATGCATGTAAAATATGCGCTGATGAGAAAATATGCATTTGCGAATGTACATATATGCATGTATGCAATATCTATTACCTAATCTTCATACAACGAATCTCTGGAATATGAAGGTTTTTTTTTTAAACTCATTTAATGTGAAAAAGTGTCAAGTCATGAGATCTCATAAGAAAAAACCATTAACTTTTCTATGAATAATCACAACTTACATTCTGTACATACCAGAAGTAAGAGACCTTTAAAAAACATTTAACATAAAATGAACAGTTTTTTAGTAACCATATGAATCAGTAGAGAAATTCGAATGTTTGGTTTCGTATTCAAAATTTCCAAAGATTGATAAATAAAAAAATAACACATTTAAATTACTATATTGTCGCCGAAAAGGCGAAAGAGCTGAAGCGCCATTTTAGGAACTTTACACCAGAGCATTATAAAGTTTTTTTTGTTTTGCAACAAAATTCACAAGTCTTCAGTACCTGGTTGGATTTTGAAAAAAAAACGTTAAGTCAGGTAACTCAGTGCGAGCGTTGAGTTACCTGAAGCGCCAAAAAGCTGAAAAAACGTCCCAAACTTGTGTCGAGCCTTCTCCCAAATGGTAAATATATTTGAGATGGCTGAAGGGCCACAAAAGTCTTCAGAATCAAACGAGAGTCAGAACGTTTGATGCAGAAATAAAAACTGATCAAAAGGCACGTTCAACTATTTTTTGACCAAAGTGTCGCATAAGCCTTTTTGCATTTCCAGCGGCGATATGCAAATTATACTCATTTAATTTTAAGGCTTTCTGGTGGTTTATTTCCATTTCCTTCTAGAACATAATTCGAAACTTTAATGTTGTTTGAAATAACTTTAGCTATGTTGCCAGTCTGATTCTCAACCAAATGAGGAACACACACACGTCCCCATAAATCGGGCGAAGGTATTCATGTGTGGTACAACAATTAATTAGATTTTTAACATAGTAACCACTCAAAGAAATACAACTCTTTAATATAAATTTTATTGTCTCAACAATGTCGAATGTGCAAACTTAAAACTACTGACGTGCACTTTGCATTATTAGATTTGTGTAAAAACGACATAGAACGTTTGTCCAATGAAATAAATAGGGATTTATGAAAAATATCAAAACAATGACCGGTTAGTAGCTGAGTGGACAAACGCATCGGATTCCCAACCGGGCGTCGTAGGCTCAATTACTCTGTTAGCTAAGTCCTCCATCATTGCACAAGCAACATTTTCCGCTTATCATGATGGTTGTAGGAGTTTTTAAAATGTTGTCAAGTTATTCGTAACACGGGAATGTTTGTCTTTCTTAAAAAAACTTTTATTGAAAAAATTACATGAAACTTTACAGAGCTAATCCAAAGTTACCAATTTACACATACGACATTGTTCGTTGAGGCAGTCGATTTGTAAGTTTATGCGTAGGTCTATGTACGTAAAACATGACTCATTTTATTTTCAAACTATTTTACTGACTATTTTATTGTCTAATACAGCAGGTCGGTAGGTACTTACGTATGAGTAAAGATCATATATTTTGTGGTTGGTATTTGAACCTATGATCCTTCGCAGTGTACCTATTTAATAATTATCCTGTAGGTACCTGTTCTACGGTGTAACTATATGCACTGAACGTAATAATAGATTTATCTAGAAGCAGTAGAATTTACAACGTTGGAAAAATTGAAAAATGCCCCAAGGAATGGAAATTTTAGTGTCGTCAACTCCATTCAGTGGCGTAATCCAATCGGGTAAAAACAGGTTTCCAACAATAAGTTCTAATATGTACAGGCTGTAGTTATAATACAAAATCAATTGCAGGCATACCACGACATTATATTGGATTAAAATGATGATGGATGCTGTTATAAACATATGTTAATATGTGCCCCTGGAAACCCGTTTTTTGTACGTGGCATGTACTTGCTATCGGGTCCAATATAACACAATCATTATTCATGATTATTAGAGATAGGTCTCCACAGGAACGTCGCTATACAAATAATCAAATTATTAGTTGGTCTGGCGATGGCCGTAACCACAAAGCAAAGGTAGGTTTTGAAATTATATTGACTTCGATTTTTTCATTATTTCTATCGTTGGTCAATTTAACAAATCATCAAATCAACTATGAATCCACCTAAAACAAAATAAAAACTGTCCGACTCGCAGACTTTGAAACGAAAGCTCTAAGAGCAAAATCTTCGGTTGAATTGAAAGTTAAAATCATAATTATAATTATAACTTATAAATAATAGTGACTATACTTTGATATGGTATGGAGACCTGAAGTTGGATCTCGGATGTTGGCCAGAATTATGTCAAAATACAAATAATACGAGAAGAAATACAAAGGTTTACTTTTTATACTTTACGTACGGTTAGACTTGAGTAGAGTTTTAATTTTATTGGAAATTACTTTCTATATCTCTAGTAAATAGTGCTTTGGCTAGTTTAGGATTGTACGATTGGAATCATTTGTTACAAAACATAAATTCGCAAAGCAATTTTTAAATGTTCAATAACTTGTTTCAAATAAAAAAGGAAGGTGGAGGGGAGGGGAGCGCAATCAGTACTTAGATGTCGTGGAATCGGCCCTGCTTCTGAGCCATTTTTTCGAAAAACACTTTCGCAAATAAAAACTTTCTACGGGCGATTAAAATCTAATGAAAGTGATTAACACAGGAAATAGTTATCTCGTATTTTTAAAATAAAAATCATTGTAAAACATCTCGCCAAATATTTGAAGCCACTTTAGTGGCATTGTGACAGTTCAGGCTTTCGGCAGAATGTCTTTTTAGTGACTTTGGGCGGATGAGTGGTTAAAACACAAGTGAACATTCAAGTTTCAGATTATCGTTGAGGCCCAAGAATACTTTACTATATAACTTGCACTGTTTATCTTGTCTCAAAAATATTTCAAAGCTTATAGCGATAGTAGTAATAAAGACGGAATTCTGATTTTATTTTAAACAAACGGTTGCCGGAAACCTTTTGTTGACCCACTCACTGGATGATGACACTACTTATACAATTGTGACAGGTATATTTTATCGCGTAATAGAGGTTTTATTTATAAATTAACGGACTAAAGTCCAATTACAAAAAATACATATAAAACACGAAATGGAAAAAAGAGCAACAGAGAAGGGATATCATATACATAATAATAAATGAGGTTTTCATAAACATGGATACATTATTCAAGTAGTTTTTTTAAAACTCTTTTAAAAATGCATTCTAGATCTTTTAAATAAAAGAAGTTTAAAATGAGCAGAATTTACTTAGCAAATCAATTTTTTAAACTGTCTGAAAAAATAATGGACCGATCACCTATTTTCTCAGACTCTACCATCTCCCTTCGAAACTCAAATCTTTCCTCTTCCTCATTCTGATGATCACTTTGTATACATTATCCGAATCCTGATTCCCTTGAGTATCTTAACTAACTAACCATCACGCCGTTTCTTCGCAGGGGTAGGCAGAGAGGACGGACCGCCATATAACTCTGTCTTGGCACACACTCCTTGTTTCATTTACATTCATACACCGTCTCATACATACTCTTCTCTTATTCTGACTCTTCACATGACCCGATTCAAGTATTTGATTTACTTGATCGTGCCATGTCTTTCTCGGGCGTCCTCGACTTCTTCCATTCACTTTTGCATCATATATTCTTTTCACACTCCTTTCTTCGTTCATTTATGATTAGTAAATACCCAGAAACCGCATAAAAACGATTTAGTGATGAATAATTATTACCTAGCTAGCAATCATAAAGGTGGATGCCTCTCGGATATAACTTGTAGCGGTGTTAACAATAAAATAAAATAAAACATATTAAAAGGCATTGGTGAAACTTAGCGGGTCTGAAAGTAATCGCGATAGCTCAGTGGAAAGTAGGTTACGCCAAGTGAAGTGCGTACCAGGGACACGTTATATAATGAATGCATTTGTCTGTGCCTTAAAATCTGACGGAGATGTTGGACTAAACTTGTTTTGGGCAGTAAAAATGGATTGCATTTTTGCCAACCGGAATATTGTGCACCCACTTGTCCAATTTTCACGTGCGATAATAATTTGATGCCCATCGCGTATTTATTAAATATTTAATGTTTAACGTGAGAAATGAAATAAATTCGAAAACAAGATACTTATGAAGAAAATTTACACGTCTCAAAATAAAATTAAAATAATAATTTAATTTATTCAACTAATTTTAGATTTCAAAGCTTCATAGCTCACGATGAAAATCAGGCCTGCTGAACAAAGTTCATATAAAAATTCACGAAAAAAAAATCTGTGCCAATTTCAGGACGCCAGAGCTCACAGTCGTCATTTATTCAGAGAAACAGATTACGGCTTTATAGTTAAGATTTTTTCGTATAGTCGAATTAGTAGAATTTAAAAATTACATAACACATATTTTTACAAAATTTGTATCATTTTCAACTTGGAAATTCCATTAATGGAGGACTGAACGCTGTTGGCTTAGTAAAAAAATGTTCAAAGAAGCGAAGCTAGCAATCTACAATGGAGTTCTTATACCAACCTTGATGTATGACAGTGAGGCATTAAACTGGCAAAGGAAAGATGAAAGTAGACCGAATGCTGTGGAAATGAGATCCCTGAGGCGTATCTGCGGTAAAACCATGTATGACCGTGTTAAAAATGTGGATATCCGAAAAGAATGCAAGGTTGACGTAAGCGTAATGACTAGGATCAAGAAAAGAACGCTTAGATGGTTTGAGAATGTAGAGCGAATGAACGAAGAAAGAAGCGTGAAAAGAATATAAGATGCGAAAGTTAATAGAAGAAAAAGTCGGGGACGCCCCAGGAAGACACGGCACGATAAAGCGTATCAAATACTTGAATTGGGCCATGTAAAGAGTCAGAATAATAAAAAAAAGTATGTACTCATATAAGACGTTGTATACATGTGAACGAAGCAAGGAGTTGCTAAGACAGAGTTGTATGGCGGTCCGTCCTCTCTGCCTACCTCTGCGGAGAAACGGCGTGATGGTTAGTTAGTTAGTTGTATCAATTTTATTTCTTACAGCATTTTAAACTTTTTATGTACTGGGAAATTAGGAGTATATCCAACTACCTATATTACCCTTTTGTAATGTATTTTACGTATAATTTTAAAAGCTTACTATTATGAAAGCACACACGAGTAAATAACCAGGGAAAAAATACGAGAATCTTCAGAGCAATAATATACAGGAGGGAGCGCTTCTGTAGTCAGTATTGATGATTTTTGCCTGACTCGGGGGTGGTTAGGACTAGGGCTAGGGTATTTATACATCCATTCATATCACATGTCGACATAATGTGTTTTTTTATTCGTATAACCACTTTTTCACAGTATTATTATAAATAAAAATATAGGATATAACCTAAAAAACCATTGAGTTATGTCCAGTTATGTCGCATATCAAAACGTAGTGGGCGGAGTCGCCGGAGACGCGGGAGACGGAGAACATGCTTATATGCCGAATGATGGTGCTATATTATGTTGGAACTTGTCTTGTCTCTTTCTCTCTCACGGTTTACGAAGTAAAACCCCGGATACAGTGATTAATTAGACCCTAACAAAGATACTAACGCAAACGATTCACTTGAACGCGCAACAGCTCACAGCACACATATTTTGTGTAGTCTAGTGAACGTAGAATAATCTGCTATGACGTATTTATTAACTTTGGGAAAAACTTCCAATGTTTTGTGAATGCTTCACGAACTGCTAGTTCTTTAAAATGAACCCTTCGCAGTGAACACTTCAATTGATGTCAAACTCGCCAAAAAGAGATTTCAAATTAGATATGACGTCGATAACAGAATTGGGTGTGTTGCGGTTCCAGTTACCGGTGACCAGCGAGGAACCGGTTATTTATCCAGTTCTTTTTGGAACCGGTTCTTGGTGTTTTTTCGAAAAGTACTAGCAAATCGACAAAAGTTCTTCACCAAAATAAAAATACTAGTCAGTAGAGATTTGAAAGTGAAAAGAACTGTAACCAATTTCTCGCCAAAACAAAAAGTACTAATTAAACTAATAAAACTATAAACTAAAGTTAACTAATTCCTACTCAATTGAAGTATTTGTTCAATGAAATGAATGAGTAAAGTTTGAACTGCCGCAAAATGAAGTAGTTCACACGGAGTGGTCACAACGCTAAGATGAACACATGGAACTGCCAACTTCAATTGAAGTATTTGTTCAATGAAAAATGAAGAAAGTAGGAACTGCCGCCAAAAGAAGTAGTTCTTTGAAGTAGTTTTTACGGAGCGGTCACAACGCTAGTATTTATCGTAAATTTGTATAGGTTGGGTAAAATTTTTAAGCCATCTCTCCATATATTCTTGCTCTGACTGAAAATCCATTACAAAACTCAAACGGTAATTTGAATTTCTTCGTTGACGACAAAATTAAACCCTGAAAGACAGAATGGCAGGCAAAAACTCGACAAATTCCCCATTAACCTTTGCGAGTTCGTTTTCTCACGCCAACAACACCAAACAGAATCCACGTTTTTAAACATTCCGTTTATTTATTTTGTCGCATCGATAAAAGAACCGAATTAATTAGTAACAAACTGACCTCCACAACATTATAATCACACATAAAAGAGCATAAAACGCGCTGATGTACGAGATTTATAAAAAATCGATCAAATTAACTTTTTAATATAATTAAATTTGATGGCCGCTGTCAATAAATGATCAATAATAATAGTTAAAATGAAATGATAACTTTGTATAAGACCACAGATTTTAATTTTAATTTTTATGACCAACCGGTTTCGCTTAGCCTAAGCATCATCAAGGTACACGATTAAACTAAACAAAAAATACATAGTGTGTGTTTATTTATACTCGTACATACAGAGGGAGAAAACGGGCGGTCATAAAAAATAAAATTAAATCTGTGGTCTTCCATAAAGTTATTTTATCATTTTTATTAAATATTTCAAACCACAAAGTGATTTCTTTCTACGAAGATATAACAATAATAGTATTGACCATAGACATAAAATACAAGACACGTCATATTCATACAAATCTTACGAAAAATTGTGGCGCCACTGGTACCGTCTTGTTTTACGTTTCACCCGCGTACTAAAAGGATAGCCATTTAAAGAATATGTGTGTACGGATGAGATAGCCATATGAACGTCCCACGCTACTGTTATAATCGGGTATCGCGCCACTAGCCGTAGTTGTCCTCCACACACTTATGTATTTCTGCATTCGCTATCTCCCACCGTTCGAGTACCTAAAAGCCCTGTGAATAATTGTATTTATAGAATTGAAATAATAAGTGATTTTTGGGTAATTATGAATTGAAAGAAACTCCATAAAATATGATATTTGCTCACGAATGATTTTTACACATTTTAAGGCATTTTTTGTCAGAAAGAAGCCTACAGCGACGCGTTTGTGACAGCTGGTGACAGCTTGTCTATCGAACAAATGTTTGTGTGATACTAAACGCAGTGAATCTCAGGTATGTCTCGCGGACTCGGTTTAGTGCACTCACGCGCGTTGTCTCAGTAACGTATCTACATTATTTAATTCATCTAAGGTATTGACAGAGGTTATTTTTTTTTTTATTAATTACATTTTTTTTCAATTATTGTTTATATTTAATTATTGTATATAACTATATATGGTACATAATATTATACATTTCTTGTATATAAGTTCATATGGTACATAATACATTTCTTGAAGGTAAGAACACTTTTTACGTAATGTTTAAAATTTTAAAAAGTAATAATATCTTCTCTAATTAAGAACATTTTTGTAGATAAGTAGGTATTTTTGCTGATAGTTCCGTTGTAACCTATCTTTCTGTTGAATGTGTCGTTTATGATACAGAGGGAAATGTTCCGGCGAATCTATCAGCGGTATGCTTTTATAGGTTTTACAATAATCTACATGCTAGTACCGCGAAGGGGTCATTCCGGTGAATTCTTTATCGACAGTGTTCGGGTTCAACCGGAGCAAACCGGAATAGCGTTCCGGATTATGAAAGCCATCTGCTTTACACTTCCTGATCGTGAAATAGACATAATAGAGAAAATATCCGCCGCCTACCTAGATGTTTTTTTTAAGAAAGCCACACATTCTTAAGGTGACGAATAACCTGACAATATTTGAAATTCTCGTGCTTTCATATTTGTAGGTGGAAAATGTGGTTGTGTCATGATGGAGGAGTTAGCTAGGCAGAGGATTCGATGCTTTAGACCACTCGCCTACTAACCGGAAACTTTGTCAGGAAAAAACATTTTGAAAAACTTTCTTTTAAATAACGTGTGACGCATTTTTTGTCACTCTCAATGCAGTCATTTTTTGTCACTTTTAATGCAGTCATTTCTTGTCACTATTAATGCAGTCATTTTTGTCACTCTTGATACAGTCATTTTTTGACACTCTTAATGCAGTCATTTCTTGTCACTCGTAATGTAGTCATTTTTTGTCACTCTTGATGCAGTAATTTTGTGTCACTCTTAATGCAGACATTTCTTGTCACTATTAATGCAGTCATTTTTTGTCATTCTTGATACAGTCATTTTTTGACACTCTTAATGCAGTCATTTCTTGTCACTCGTAATGCAGTCATTTTTTGTCACTCTTGATGCAGTAATTTTGTGTCACTCTTAATGCAGTCATTTCTTGTCACTATTAATGCAGTCATTTTTTGTAACTCTTGATACAGTCATTTTTGACACTCTTAATGCAGTCATTTTTTTGTCGCTCTTAATACAGTCATTTTTTGTCACTCTTAATGCAGACATTTTTTGTATGTAAGCACCTACATTTATAAACTAGAAAAAATATAGAATCTGTTTAATAATTTTTTTAAATACCTAGGTGCAGATGTACAAACTTATCTGTGAAGTCAGAGTGTCACTATTGTAGATATTGTAGTTATCTATGAAAAATAAATTAGTTCGTTCCTATTCTGTTATCCGCACAAAATTACAAACGTACCCGTGCTAGCGGCCAAAATACGAATTTACAAACGATCATTTTTTTCTCACCATATGTAGCCTCGATGTTAGCAGTAGCGACGCCTATGGCCGCACAGATTGTACATAATATCATATGTAATATTAACAGGTATGCAGAGCTATCAGAAGTGTTAAAGAATTATTTATTTAAAGAAATGAAAAAATAACTTTTTATAAGATCACGGATATTATTTTTTTTATGACCGACCGGTTTCGCTTAGCCTAAGCATCATCAGGGTACAAAATTAAACTAAACATAAAATTCAAAGTATGCGGCTATATATGCATACAGAGGGAGCACAAAATGTTCTTTAAATATGTCTAACCACAAAGTGATTACTTACTATAATAAATAAATTATAATTGTTATTTATTTTGAACTTACTTGATAAATCCGACATTCTAGCCATCAGATATTTATGTTGAAGGCGGACTCTATTAGCTAGTATTAATTAGATTCTAGATAACTCTATTTTATTCAAATTTATTGTATGAGATATTAAAACATGCAACTCGTTTTCTGAATACAATTAAAAATTATGCGGCCACGTGTTTTCATATAGCCTGACAAACAACATTCATTCAGTCCGCTAAAACATTTTATGCGAGTACTGTATTGGGTAGGTAGGGATTTCAAAAGATTATTTTTAAAATTTGAGATTTTCAACTAACATCAGTTTCAAATTTGAAAAGTTCACACTCGTGCGGTCGTACGCACTCAGAAAGGAAATTATTTAATTTATTGTACACGCAAAAGTGGCGGAAAGGCGGAAAGGCTGATAAGGATATTGAAAGAAGGGTGAATGCAGGAAACTCCATTAATGGAGGACTGAACGCTGTTGGGGCAAATAAGAAATTGTCCAAAGAAGCAAAGCTAGCAGTTCACAATGGAGTGCTTATACCAACCCTGATGTATGGCAGTGAGGCATGGAACTGGCAGAGGAAGGATGAAAGTAGACTGAATGCTGTGGAAATGAGATCATTGAGACGGATGTGCGGTAAAACCATGTATGACCGTATTACAAATGTGGATATCCGGAAAGAATGCAAGGCTGATATGAGCGTAATGGATAGGATTAAGAAAGGGACGCTTAGATGGTTTGGGCATGTAGAGCGAATGAACGAAGAAAGGAGTGTGAAAAGAATATATGATGCGAAGGTGAATGGAAGAAGAAGTCGAGGACGCCCGAGAAAGACATGGCACGATCAAGTAAATCAAATACTTTAATCGGGTCATGTGAAGAGTCAGAATAACAGAAGAATATGTATGAGACGATGTATGAATGTAAATGAAGCAAGAAGTGTGTGCCAAGACAGAGTTGTATGGCGGTCCGTCCTCTCTGCCTACCCCTGCGGGGAAACGGCGTGATGGTTAGTTAGTTAGTTTACAAAAGTGGCTACATAAAGGAAGCTACATTAAATAGTGAAAAAAGTGAAAATTATTTGCTCATACAAAAGAAAGAATAATTGTAAAATAAAGTGAAGAATAGTGTTTGATTCCATTAAATTAATATTGATTGAATTAATATTATGATAATATAGCCTTATTGTATTTCCATTCCGTGCAGTTAAATACATCAGCCACCTCTGCGTATGTATTACCAACTACATGCAATCTAGGTACAGGCGAGTATCTGAAAGACTTAGTGCTGATATTATTGTTACAACTAAATAAACATTTAAATAGTATTGTAAAAAATGAATAATCGTTATACATCCCTTCACCTCGGAGTTCCACATTTGAATTATTGTGATGGACAGACAGATCAAAAATAAATGCCAAATTTCGTGGCTAGTAAGATCTTTGGTCATAATTTTTTCTGGTAAAAAAAATATCTGAAAATTTTTTTCTCAATAACACAACATTTAATAATTTATATATATATATTTTTTTTTTATAAATTAAGCACGCTTTTTTCTAGTAAGTCATATCTGTAATGATCATAAAATATTCTTGTTTCTATTGACCCTGATAATCATTATTACCATTCGAATGACTAAAATATGCAATCTATAATTTTTCGCTCTAAGGCGGAAAATCCTAGTCTGTCATAATGATACAATAGTGTTTTATAATTGGAGTAACAATATATGGAGAGATAGCTAATTCTTTTTACCCGACCTATACAAATTTGGGATAAATCACTTTCTCCGGGTTTTTACGTCGTACACCATGAGAAAGGAAGAGACAACAAAATTTCCCAAATTATCACACCGCTTTAAAGTATTGTAAAAATGTTCTTCGTGTCCCGCGTCTCCGTTGACTCCGCCGACACGTTTTGATATGCGACATAAATTGACATAAGTCAACAGTTTTTTAAGGTTATATGCTTTATTTTTGTTTATAACAATACTGTGAAAAAGTGGCTATACGAATAAACAAACACATTAAGTCGACATATGCTATGAATAGATGTATAAATACCCTAGCCCTAGTCCTAGCCACGTCCAGGTCTAGCGGAGTCCGGAAAAACTCATAAAAACGGAGTACAGCAGCGGTCCCTCTTGTATTAATATAATATATA
This sequence comes from Drusus annulatus, assembly GCA_022651775.1. Classification (NCBI taxonomy): domain Eukaryota; kingdom Metazoa; phylum Arthropoda; class Insecta; order Trichoptera; family Limnephilidae; genus Drusus; species Drusus annulatus. The sequence goes on from JAGWCC010000738.1 coordinate 19,149, forward strand.
GCAATAATTTGCTCTAAGGTTTTATATCTGCAGCGTTCTAGTTTTCCCATATGTTATGTTGTGTGTGCAAGTGCATTTTGTATTTTTACGTGATTAGTTTACCTTCATAACATATCGATGGCGTCGTGTTATTTATTTATTTTATTATAGTTCTGGTAAATTTATAAAATGAGAATTGATTTATTCGGCAAAGGTGAAAACCATCGCCGGATCCACCATACATTCAAACTGTGCAAAAAACATAGGCGCCATCTCTGAAGGGGCGAAAATAAAGATCTTATTTAAATTTACTTCAAATATTCCCTAATAACAAAAATAAATAAACAAATTACTATTTCATTCGCCTTTGTCCTCTTTTGTCATTCTTGTGAAATTTCATTTAGCTTTGCCCTCTTTTATCATTCTTATCAATTTCCATTTAACTTGTCTCTTTTTTTCATTCTTGTCAATATCCATTTATCCTTATTGACTTTTATCATTCTTGTCAAATTTCTTTTTGCTTTGCCTTATTTTATAATCCTTGTCAATTTCAATTCACCCTTGTCGTTTTTTTTTCATTCTTGTGAAATTTCATTAACTTTTGCCCACTTTTGTCATTCTTGTCGATGTTCATTCATCTTTATCATATTTTGTCATTCTTGTCAAATTTAAATCACCTTTACCCTTTTTGCTATCCTTGTCGATTTCCATCCATCCTCGTCGTCTTTTTTCACTATTTTCGATGTCCATTCACTCTTGTTATGTTTGTCATTATTTTCGAATTCCACTCAATTTTGCCCTTTTTTGTCATTCTCGTCAATTTCCATTCACACCTTTCGTCCTTTGTCATTCTTGTGAAATTTCATTCAACTTTGCCCTTTTAATTAATTTTTAGACACCTTTGTCGTCTTTCGTCATTATTGTCAATTTCCATTTACCCTTGTCGTCTTCTGTCATTCTTGTAAAATTTCATTCACCTTTGCCTTTTTTGTCATTCTTGTCAATTTCTATTTAGCCTTATCTTCTGTCATTCTTGTAAAATTTTATTCACCTTTGCCTTTTTTGTCATTCTTGTCAATTTTCATACATCCTTGTCGTCTTTTGTCATTCTTGTCAAATTTCACTATCCTTTGCCCACTTTTGTCATCCTTGCCATTTTTGTCACTCTTTTCAAATTTCATTCACCTTTGCCTTCTTTTGTCATTCTTGTCGGCTTATGTCATTCTTGTCAAATTTCATTTATCTTTCTCCTCTTTTTTCATTCTTGTCATTTTACATTCACCCTTGTGTTGTCTTTTATCATTATTGTCAAATTTTATTCACCTTTTCTCACTCTTGTCATCCTCGCCAATTTCCATTCACCCTTGCCATATTTTTTGACTCTGGTCAAAATTTAATTCGCTTTTTTGTCATTCTTGTCAAATTTCATTTACATTTGCCCACTTTTGTCAACCTTGTTAATTTCTATTCACTCTTTCTATTTCTATGCGACACGTTCGATGCCCAACGGTGATTATGCTGCATTTTGCTATCGGATTACACTGATTTATGACAAAAGTATTCAAAATATGAATATTAGCTAACGTAAATAATGTCTTTAATCAACCGATCCATAATCAGTTCTTGGCAATTAAATATTGAAGGAGGAAATTAAATTTGAAATAAAATTCTCTATATAATTAGGACGTGAGAGACAAAGCAGGATAATTTTAAAAAATACATGATTTCAAATTCCCTCTCCAGGGTTACAATCAGTACAAACCGACGACTTAAGTACCTGAATTTTAAAAAGGGGGATAGAAATTGTCTACTTAGAGTACCTACTTAGTACTTACGAGTACTACGTCACATTTTGTTGTAATATTAATGTCGGTTCGATGAAAGAAAATACATAATTAATATACACGTTGGTGCGTCGTTTTTGGACAAACGATTTAAAATTTATTCAAATCATTGAAATATTCCAGTTAGCTCATCGATAAGTACCTACGTAATCACGTAAATTAACTTAATAAACGATTTTTAAATGTTTTAAAGGAAAAATAAACCGGCCCGAATATAACTGGCTACTGGCTAGTCAGAAACATTTAAACAGAATAATCAAGGGTGATTTGATTTAATGTTTTAATAGTTATCACACTGACCACTCACTCACCATTCTGAATGAATGGGTGCCATACACCCAGATCGATATTCGGTGCTACCTCTTAACTCTTGTATAGCGCAGTCGTTGCTTGGAATGTTATTAGACGAGTACCTCCGTTCGTATTTTACCAGCACTCCCTCTGCATCATTACCCATTCAATGATGACAGTTTGCCTCGCGTCCTAGCACAAAACACCGACACGCAGCGGAGCGCTGAAGATGCGACGCGAGTATCGAGAAAGCGAGTGCGTCTGCTACACTCTCGCGCTCTTTCCCCCTCGGGTAGTCTGACAAATATTGCTATCTCACTGAAGAAAAAAAAATGCAACGGATTACATTTTTGCAATAAAATCCAGAGAGTTTAAAAATCGCACGAAAAACACACATAACACTGCATTGGCATTGGAGCTGGATTAGATGGAATCAAATTTCGGCTGACGTAGTAAAATAATGTCATTGTTGTCTATTAGATACGTTTAAGTAGAAACACAGGTAGGTACCTAATTTTCTAATAATATTGGCTTATCAATGAAATGTATTTTGTGTTTCAAGCAGTTACGTAGGTAAAAAGTTCAAGTAGTGACATATCGGTGATGTTGTACAAATGAATTTTTTTCTTGTTATAATGCCGACTTTGGACGTCTTGGTAATATTGCACTGCTAAACTTCTATTAGTTTAGTTTTGATTGAAGTTTGAGTGAGACGTTTGAAAAGGAGGAGATAGGCCACTGAGAAGTTTAAGGCTGGTCCATCGTCAGGCAGGCATGGTTTCAGTTTTTGGTACGCTCAGAATTTTTTCTCTTATATTTATCGAAAAGGGAAGAACCGCCAGCAAAGGATTATTACTGTCGAAAAGCAGCTTAGAACACAACGCAAAAATACATTTCATCACATATCGTCGCTGGAAAGGCAAAAGGGCTTATGCGACACTTTGGTAAAAAATAAGTTAAACATGCAGTTTTGATTAGTTTTTTTTTTGTATCGACTGCTCTGACTCTCGTTTGATTCTGAAGACTTTTGTGGCGCTTCAGCCATCTAAAATATGTTTTTATTTTTATTTATTTTTATCAAGAGTCTCAACTGCTCCCAAACATCTAGAGCCAGTGAGACTATGACATCCCCAAATAGGGTATGTTGTGAGGCTGAAGGTAGTGGGGAGGGGAAGGAGATTGTGAAGAAGAAGGTTGGGAAGTACCTGGCTATTCAGATCTGGTCACCAAACACGGCTCAAGCCATTTCAAACAACGTTTCGATTCTGAATGGTGGTCTTTCACCAGGGCGATACTTAGAGTATCTACCACTCTGGAACGTGGCGCAAATATACTTTTGTATTATGTTTATATGAATTAAATGTGTTATGACACATATTAAATAAATAAAAGTTATTGGCGCACGCCGGGTTTGAACCCGCGACCTTTGGATTCGTAGTCGAGCGTCTTACCACTCGACCATGGAGGCCGTCGAATGATGGAAAATAATATCCATGTTTACCATTTAGGAGAAGGCTTGACTCAAGCGACACAAGTTCGGGACTTTTGTAGCTTTTTGTCGCTTTAGGTAACTCAGTGAGAGGGTTAAGTTAACATTTTTTCAAAATCCAACCAGGTACTGAAGACTTGTGAATTTTATTGTAAAACAAAATAACTAAGTAAACTATGTAAACTTCCCATCCCGGCTGCCAAAATCAATTCTATTAACTTCCAATTGATTTCCGATGCCCCAAAATCACAACACCAGACCTTCTCCAGACAAATGTCTGTTTTCAAGATGGTGAATCGCACTTAAAACCGACATAACGACAGTTAAAAATCTTTGGAAGAAATGTGTTAGATCTTCAAAGAGTTTATTTTGATAAAAAAACTACCCAAAATATTGTCTTTATATTCAGTTCTAGGAAGTTTTTGAAACCCCTTGAACCTATAGTCATAAATCATAAAGAAGTCAAAAACATACCCATGTTTTGGTGTGTTCCTTATTCCAGAACAAGAAACTGGAACTTACAAGCCTGCAAGCAGCATGGCCACCCTGGACGATGGCTTGCAGAACATTCCAGAGTTCTTCAGCGGGAAAACCATCTTCATCACTGGAGGCACAGGTCAGATATTAATTGGATTTATATTTCACTATATTTTAGCAATTAATTTGTGGTTTGACATAGTAAATTAAATGAAAAAAAATAACTTTTATTTTTAGTAAAATTACTTTTACGGGCAAAATTTTTAAAGCACGATAATAATATATATTAAAACAATATTTCATTCGTTTGGGTTTGAGCCCCGTCTTTACTTATCTAATGCATATTATTAATATTTTAAAACTGAGCCATCGCACCAACCTTCAGACCTGCCATGTTTCTCCACCACATATTGTGAATATTTTCGCAGAAAGCAATCACTTTGTGGTTTTAACATATTTAAAGAAATGAAAAGATAACTTTGTATATGACCACGGATATTATTTTAATTTTTTAAGACCGACCGGTTTTGCTTAGCCTAAGCATCATCATTAGGGTACAAAATTAAACTAAACAAAAAATACAAAGTGTGCGGTTAAATAATCATACATAGGGAGAACAAAACATAAAATAAAATAAACAGAACAATGATTAAACAATAGAATAAGATTTAAATTATAACAAAGGAACAGAGAGAAAGAGACCGACAGTATGAATTGAAAGAGACATTACGTCAACTGAGAAGGTGATTATCTTGAAGCGTTGATAAAACTTTGAAGTTTTTCAAAACAGAAATAATCGGCAAGTGGTCTACGGGACAAAAAAGTTTAGGAACCTCTGATCTAAGTTATAATTCACAAAAAAACGAAAATGCGTTCGAAAATGACACAATGTCCATCTGTAGGTCCGGCCCTGCCATCGCTGACCGCCTCGAATATAAAAATGTAATATTATTTATCCAGGAAATACAACGCCGCCGTATACAAAGTTTAATTTAAATAATCCAGAGTCCATAATACGATATTTTGCTTTATATTCACGGAGTTTAACCCGCGGGTTACTTCAAAATGAAAAAAAACTACTTTACATTGTATTTCTAGTTCGTTTTAAATATCATGTACTACTTTAGTATATATTATTTTGCTTGAACATACATTTTTTTATTGGTTTGTATATTAACCTCGGAGTAAGAATCTAATGGAGGGATAGCTAATTTGTTTTACCCAACCCATCCGCAATTGTAATAAATCACTTTCTCCGAGTTTTTACGTCGTACACCATGAGAGTTTTTGGACCACTTCTATATACTGTCACAATGATCTTAAGGTCCTGGTTGACGGCGGGACTCCGCCCACATTTTTTATTATGCCACTAAACTTGACACAACTAAACGGTTTTTTAGGTTATATGCTATATTTTTGTTGATAAAAATACTGTGAAAAGGTGGCTATACGAATACACAAAAACATTATGTCGATATGTGATATGAATGGATGTATAAATACCGTAGCCTTAGTCTTAGCCACGCCCAGGTGCGCCGAGTCAGGTTAAAATCATCAAAAACAAGTCCAAAACCGACTTCACTGCCTTGGATAGATACTACTCTACCAACTGTATGATATTAACCATCCGACTAGGTGTGCTATTGGTTGGTATATTAACCATCCGACTAGGTGTGTTGGGATGGCAATTTGCAAAAGTGGGTTTTTAGCTACATAGTAACATGTTAATATCGAAAATATAGTACACACATAATAAAAATAAAATAAGTAAACTGACAAATTTGAAGATATAGAATCTACATAATAAGAACTAAATTTAACTTGGTTTTTAAGGTGAGTAATGATATTGCTTTTAAATGAGCTTTTGGTTTGTATGTTTCTGATGGTGCTGGGCAGAGAATTGAATCTGCTTAGTGGCGTTGTACTTAAAACTTTTTTGTTCGTTAGAGGTTTTATAGGCTGGGATATTAAAGAATTTTATGTCTGACTGCCTTGAGGTTCTAGAAATTTTCCTTTCTTCAAACATGGACATTATTAAATTGGTGCAATAGGATATTTTTAGAGTAAAGTTGTTTCAAGTTTAGGACGTCTAGCTCCTTAAAAACAAATTCAGTGCTCGTCCTTAAAGGAACTTTAATGATAACTTTCAGAAATATTTTTTGGATGTTTATATAATGTAATGCAGATGTTTTCCGTTTAACAATGCTATGCATTAACGTAGATAAAATTAACAATATCTGTGGCATTTAGGTGAACAATTCTCTAATTGTTAAAAGTTAAAATTAACTTTATTTCTTAAAATAAGACTTATAAAAATATTATAAAATATAAAAGTACAAAATTTAATTCCAGAGTTGTATCTCTTTGTCCGACATTCCTTGGATCTTTTGAAGTAGAACGGCATATTTAACCTTGGGTTAAGAATATATATGGAGAGAGAGCTACATATTTTTACCCAACCTATACAAATATACGATAAATCACTTTCTCCGGGTTTTTACGTCGTAAACCGTAAGAGAGGAAGAGATGAGACAGGGTCTCACACAAAATAGCACCGCTTTTAGGTATGTAAGCATGTTCTCCGTCTTCCGCGTCTCCGGGGACTCCGCCCACTACGTTTTGTTATGCGACATAACAGGACATAATCGAACGGTTTTTCAGGTTATATCCTATATTTTTGTTTATGACAATACTGTGAAAAAGTGGTTATACAAATAAACAAAAACATTATATCGACATAATAATAATAATAACAGTGAACTTATATAGCGCAGTTTTTGTGATATTTCACCTCAAGTGCGCTTCATGCTTAATTAATTATGCTAATAAAATTAACTAATAAGGAGAAAATAATACATAATATGTATACAAATTAAAACTATCTAAAATAATGATCGTTATCATAAATCACGAGAGAAAAGGTTCAGATATGGGTATAACAGTGTATGTGTACATCAACAGATTAAAAAAACAATTTACTAGGAGCTAAGGGTATAAAAATTCAGATGAAACAAATTAATTCATATAAACACATTTGTCAAATCAAAGAAAAGGAAATATGATTGAGGACAGTTAATATGTTGGCACTTAAAACATTAATATTCAAGTATTGTAAGTAAACGATTCTAAAAATGCAAACAGTGTAAATATAGCAAGTAAGAAAAGAAAAGAAATATTTTATGACAATGAGTATAAGGTTTGTGCTATAAATGGATGTATAAATACCCTAGTCCTAGCCCTAGCCACGCCCGAGTCAGGAAAAAAAGAAACATCGATCCTGACTACACTAGCGCTCCCTCCTGGTATATTATTGCTCTGAGTACTTAAATCATTTTCGGTTATTTAGTCACATTCGAGTATAAGATACCTCTTCACTGAAATACCACAGATTTTATCCACGTGTAGTATAGTTTGGCAATAAAATGTAGAAATTTATGAAGTGTAAATACTTTTTTTCATTACTATGGCAATATTGTTTCCGACTTGACTTTTATTTTTAAAATTGTTAATGGTATTATAGACAGCCCTGATTTACTTAGCTTAATTACCTTCTATGTACCTAACAGATCCACTCGATCCAAAATTCTTTTTAAATGTAACAACAATATCAGGACTGAGTCATTTAAATACTCGCTTGTACCTAGATTGCATGCAGTGAGTAATTCTATCGCTGAAATAGTAGATATATTCAACTGCACTGAATCTAGTTACAAGAAGGCTATAATAACATACCTCTTTCTAAAATAAATAAATGTTTTTGGGCGCATTGTTATTTTTTATGTCATTGTTATTTTTTATGTCACTGTTATTTTATTTTATACCTATGTTATGTAAAAGCCCATGAGGGCGTATAAAATTAAATAAATAAATATTGAGAATTGCTTATTAAGGAACAATAATCATACCGTCGCCGGAAAGGCAAAAAGGCTGAAGCGCCATTTTGATAAGTTTACTACAGAGTACTTTAAAGTTTTTTTGTTTTTGTTTTACAATATGATTCATAGGTCTTCAGTACCTGGTTGGATTTTGAAAAAAAAACGTTAACTCAATGCTCTCACTGAGTTATCTGAAGCGACAAAAGGCTACACAAGTTCCAAACTTGTGTCGCAAGAGTCAAGCCTTCTCCCAAATAGTAAATATATTTGAGATGGCTGAAGGGCCACAAAAGTCTTCAGAATCAAACGAGAGTCAGAGCACTCGATGCAGAAAAAATATCTGATTAAAACTGCATATTCAACTCATTTTTGACAAAAGTATCGCTTAAGCCCCTTTGCCTTTCCAGCAAAGATATTATACTAGTTGCAAATCCATCACTTTAAAATATAGAATAATGTCTGCCAAAATACGTTTTGGGTAGGTACTTTATTAGGTAGGTAGATAAAGATTATTTTTTAAATTTGATAATTTCAATTAACATCGATTTCAAATGTGAAAAGGTCACACTCGTACCGTCGTACGTACAAACAAAATAAATTATTTAGATGTGAGGTTATGCTTGACTCCCGAATTTGACATTTGACAGGAAATACGTCATATGAATTATTTAACGTTTTTTAATTTTTTATTTTTAAATGTTTAAAGTGTGTGTCTTTTTTATCTAATGGCTTTTTTTATTTTATAAACACATTATAAAAATACAAAAATTCACTTTTCCTTCCAATGATCTCGCTTACAGTAAAATTTATCTAGACACGCCGGATTTCGAACCGGCGATCTCTGGATCCGCAGCCAGGAATCTTAAAGCTCCACCAGATAAAACTTCATTTAATATCTAAGGTCTCGTCCAAGATACGTCAAAAACCCGCTGACATGATGGATTTATTTGTATGGACACATAAAAACCGTCATTTAAATCCACGGCTGCAAATAAAATTATTGCGTTACGCAAACCTTTAACCTTTATGTGACTGAACTGTACCCGGGTACCCCACCCTCTTCGGTTTTCAACATAGATTTTTTTTAATGTTCCAGTAAGTCTAACCGGCTGAAACTTCCTGACATCTTCACAATAGTGAAAATGAACAGTTGAACATAACAGTGGCGGCCTGTGGCTTTTTAGTGTTCTAAAGTGCCAAGATTGAAAAAAACGCCATTATTGATGTTATTGTAGCCGAAAATTTCAATTTTTTGTGTGAAGATATTTCAGAAAACCGTGCATTGCACCACCAAAACAGAAAAATCCTGAAAAACTTCGTACAAAAAAATTTTTTTTTCAAAAAAAATAAAAATCATTTTCGGCTACAACAACATCAATAACGTCGTATTTTTTAATCTTAACACTCTAGCATACTAAAAAGTCACGGGCCGCCTCTGGAACATAACCGTTGGATATGTGGAGGGTGGTATGTTAGTTGAAATCGCATAAGTATAATTTACAACTTTTGATGACTGAAGAGTACCCGGGTACCCTCAGGTGTTTTATATGATTTTTTAAGCTTGTCCGTATTTATTAATCATTTTATTTTATTTTTAATGATACAAATGACGTACTGTTGTGTTCAAAGTATATCACCTGTATGCTTAATACTATTTTTAAACACCTACTGAATTAAAAACCCCAAGAAAAGATGGTACTGGGTGAAATTTCTATCCACTTCCCCGAGTATTGAACTGAGTCGAAATATATTACGTCATAAAAGTGGTCCAGCAAACTTCAGCAAATGATATACTGTAAAAGAAACCTTCATATTAATTTTAAAAAGGTGCAGTTTTCTTCAGTCACAAAAGGGTTAAATATAAATATATTGGGTACCTACGTAGTTGTTTACGTAAATAATGGATAGAATTTTGAAATTTTATATTTACGAGTAGTACGTGTGACGATTTTAAAGTGTTTTTAAGACAATAAAATAACAACATAACAACACTTTAACAAATGTGTTGTTATTTTTACAGTCATATAAATATATTGGGAAGGTTTATTGAAATTATACCATTTCGCATCCCTATGTGAAATGAGTTGACGCTTCTAAAAATGCAATATATTCACTAATTAGATTGGATTATTGACTAAGAATATACGAGAATATGGAGAGACAGCTAAATATTTTTACCCAACCGGTACAAATTTACGATAAATCACTTTCGCCGGATTTTTACGTCGAAAACCGTGAAAGAGAAAGAGACAAGACAAGTTATCACATAATATCGCACCACTTTTATGTACGTAAGCATGTTTTCCGTCTCCCGCGTCTCCGGCAACTCCGCCCACTACGTTTTTTGTTATGCGACATAACACATCAATTTTTGTGATTATATCCTATATTTTTGTTGATAAAAATATTGTGAAAAAGTGGTTATACAAATAAACAAAACATTATTATGTCGACATGTGCTATGAATGGATGTAAAAAGGTATATGTCCATGAAGAACCTGAGTCTGGAAAATCAACAATCCTGACTACAATGTTTCACAAAGCTATCTCTCCTGGAATAATATTGCTCTGAGGTAGGTACCTTCACTCGTACGCTTACGAAATATTTGTAGAACGTGTTAACATTGTAATATTCTCACTTTAACTTCAAGCGGGATTACAAGCAGAGGCATACAAATATTGGATTAAATAATATGAAATTATTACAAAAAAAAATCTACACTTTAAAAAATACGCGCGACATTTAGTTAATCACATTGTGTAATTTTGATCATCTAGCTTTACTTTATTATTTTTTTTGTTTTTGGGACAAAATAATTGATTATTGAATGACGAAAATCATTGAAAAAATAAATGACGTCATTTGACCTGTTTTGTCATTCTTTCCAATTCTTATGGCAAATATGATAATATTATGACTGGGGAAAAACATACTCAATAATTTATTTGGAAAAACACATAAAAAATGTACTATTAGTTTAGTCACTCGAATCACAATCATCACTATCATCGTCACTATTATTGTTTATCAGTATTCAGTACATCTCTATTTGTATTTGTTCTTGATGTTTTCCTGCTGAAGTGCTCTCTAAACCTTCTGAATTCTTTACTGCAGGCTTCTTGAGCTTTTTCTAAGGGTTGCCCTAGTGGCAAAACGCATGTTTATTTTTATTTAAACAATAATAATTTTTATTTTTAATTTAAAAAACAATTTTTTATTTAAAAGTTCTGCTAGGTAATTATTTTTACGCGTGACAGCTGTTTCGCCTTCTGAGGGAATTATGAAACTGTTTGATAATGCCCTCAGAAGGCGAAACAGCTGTCACGCGTAAAAATAATTACCTAGCAGAACTTTTGACTAAAAATAGTTTTTTTTAATTTAAAATAATTATTGTTTAAATAAAATTAAAAACCTAAGAATTAAAATGGAGTTCTACAAAACAAACTTTAAAACCATAAATACGCATGTTTGTATTATTTATTTCGTGTGATACAAAATGTTGTGCACACTGTTTCTCTGGCATAATATGAAACTTTCTCTGCGTCGATTTCAAAATCACTTGACAGAGCCTCTAAAATAACACAATCTATTATGTCTTTAAGAAGTTTGTTGAAAATCTTAATTGATGAGTAGGAATAGTGATGTTGTGCTGTTGTTGTATTGAGTTTCGGGGTAACTATTTGGCCTAATGTTCTTGGTCTGGTGCTCACTGAATCCAAATTGCTTTTTTTCTTTGTGGATTTGAAGTAATGCATTTTTTATACATATTTTTTCAAATCTAAAACTTGAATTCTGTAAATAATTCGTCAGTAGAGTAATCTAATGGCTTTTTTAGGATTATTTATATTAGTCTTCTTTGGACTATTTCAAGTGGGGCTATGTTAGTTTTATACGCACCTCCCCAGTCTATCATTCCGTATTGGAGAATTGATTGGGCCAGTGCGTAGTAAGTCTTTAGTAATAAAGGTTTTTGTAAAATGGTTCTTAATTTTAGGAAAATGTAATATAGTTTACGTATTCTTTTTACAGTTTGTGTTTTATATTTATTTCCGTAAGGTCGGCAGTCAGCGCAGTATTTCTAAAGAAACGTCTGGCTGTGTTGCTGTCATTTGTATGACCAGTTCCCTGTTTCGGCATATCTATGAATATGCCAATTTCTGATTTGAACCTATTCTGGACGTATTTTTTTCGAATGGCAACATCATTTTTATCTTCCATTGTTCTTGCTTGCCATTTTTTAATGTTAAGTTTATACGAGATGTGAATAAGACACTCATATAAACCAATCCACGAATGAAGAGGGGATATTCCAAACGAATATACGAGTACCTCTTCCTCGGGACTATGTTTTTGCAAAGCCTTCTCGATGTTCATTTGCTCGGGAGTAGCACCACAAATGTAGCATTTTTGTGACGAGTCATAGTGTGATAAATTGCTACATATTTTTTTCTATCCACCATTGTAAATAGAAGCGTGTGTTCTATCCATAGACATATAAAATACAAGACACGTCATATTCATACAAATCTTGCGAAAAATGAAGCACCACTAATGTAGCACCACTAAATGTTTCACCCGCGTATGAAAAGGATAGTAATTCAAAGAATATGTGTGTGCGGAAGAGATAGCTATATGAAACGTGTTTCGAAGGTCTTGTTGACTTGGTTTAGTGCAACCAGGCGCGTTGTCTCAGTAACGTATCTACATTATTTAATTCATCTAAGGTTCTATCTCATATTGCTTGCCACATATGTTTATTTTTTATGGTGTCAAATGTTTTATTTGTTCTTTAATCTTCTCAGATTCTGCCTTCATAAGTTCTTTCGTTTCTTTCTTATAGATGAATTTAATTAGTCGGCAATATCTCGTTGAAGACGGTCTTGGATTTTGCCAAATAATAGCATTATTGGAGACCTTCGCAAGCCATACCGGCACAAGCGATAATGAAAACAGATTTTCGTCACTATAGTCAGCATCATCTAGTTTATGTTTATATCTGCTTTGTCCGGAACTCCCGTCACATCCCCATTTAGGTATAAAGCGAAAAGTTTCTGACTGAACATGGAATGTTGAATTAAAAACCTCAGCTTGTACAGTGCAAATTCGATTAGTTGTTATATCTTCAGAATGAGCATATTAAGGGAATTTATCAATTACGATTATCTTCTTTGTCACCTTAATTTATTGAGATTGTCTGAACGGAGAATAATTACCCACTTGATTTGCTTATACAAAATTATAAATTCATTGATTGACAGCCCTGAACTATTAAACTTGATTTCATTTCATGTACCTAGCAAGACGGTTACAAGGCAGTACCTACCGTACTATTGTAGCAATTCTGCTTCAACCTCACAATTCAACACGCCTATGCGACGAATGCAACAGCTGGGAATCACATACTCCGATGTCGCTGATATATTTAACACGTCAATATCAAACTATAAGTCTAATTTAGTACAGTTGTTGTAATCTGGCAGAGCTAAACTAATAGTTGGACCTGTTATTTAATATAATTTTTTTTTTTTTTTTAACTATATTTTTGAACCTGTTATTTAAATATTACTAGTTATTTTCATCTACAATATTTTGTATGTGCTATTCAATACTCTTTTTTATTTTTATTTTACAATATTTAAAAGCCTATAACGGGCGCAAATAAATAAATATCTAGTAACTCCTGTAACTTTATTTCCGCAGATACGTCCGTTACAATAATTGATTCATCCGGAGGATAACACAGCTGTTTAGGTTCTTGTATTGAATAGTATGGTGGTAAACAAGTAGGGCCAACATTTTTCATATGGCAGAGGAGATGTTTGTATTGCGTGGAACTTTGTTTCACATTAACCACAATTGCCAGGCCATCTTTCGCGGTCATGGTAGCTTGAACATTAGCTGCACTTTTTCTATTTGTTTTTATATTGTAGCTCTTGTAGTTGAAGCGAAATTGAGTCCCTTCGCTAAATTTGCAGTGTCTCTTTTTCCCGAAGCTCGCAGTAATATTTCGGCAGCAAGGGCTATTTCACTCGGTGTTTTAATTTCCGTTGATTCCTTCGCATTTCGTTTTTTCACTATTGATGTGCAAACCTCAAATAAGTTCTTTGGACGCCCGGGACTATGGCGCACGATGGGTGTAGGTACTGACAGTGATGATAAGCTATTCGACGGAATATTCTTGTAAAACCCGTGAGGTAGTGTTAATTCACAATCCAGCCATTCTTTGTATCGCTCTTCAAATCTTATGGAGTTTTTATTACAAATTTTCCATTCATTATTTATTTTAGAACAAATCGCATTGACCTGAACTTGCAAAGCTCGAAAATCTTCGTTTTTATAGCCAATAACACCATTATATTGAAGAATAAAAGCAAACATGTACTTACTTAATGGAACTTCACCATTGGTTAATAGTAATAATATTTGGATAATTTGTATAGCGCCGTTTTTGTGAAAAACCACCTCAAGGGCGCTGTAAAATATAAATACTCAGAGCAATAATATATAAGGGGGAGCGCAGCTGAAGTCCGTTTATATGTGTTTTGCCGGCCTCGGCTAGACCTGAGCGTGGCTAGGACTAGGGCTAGGGTGTGTATACATCCATTCATAGCACATGTCGATATAATGTTTTTGTTTATTCGTATAACCACTTTTTTACATTATTGTTTTAACAAAATAGCATATAACCTCAGAACCCGTTGAGTTATGTCGCATATCAAAACGTGTGGGCGGAGTCAACGGAGACGCGGGACACTAAGAACATTCTTGCAATACTTTAAAGCGGTGTGATAATTTGGGAAATTTTGTTGTCTCTTTCTTTCTCATGGTGTACGACGTAAAAAGTGATTTATCCCAAATTTGTATAAGTTGGGTAAAAAGAATTAGCTCTGCCTCCATATATTGTTCATCCAAGGTTAAATATCAATTAAAAACTCTGTGCACGCCACTGATTGATTACAAGGTATAAATCTTGGAGTAACGGTATAAGGCGGTATAGCTAATATTTTACCCAACCTATACAAATTTGCGATGAATCAATTTCTCCGGGTTTTCACGTCGTATACCATGAGAGAGAAAGAGACAAGAAAAGTAGTCACATAATATTGCAGCACTTTTAAGTATCTAAGGATGTTCTCCGTCCGCGCTAACTTCACATCATCGAGTCGCACAACTTACGTCAACGGATTTTGAGGTTATTTTACATATTTGTGTTGATTAAAATACTTTAAGTGGTTATACAGATAAATCAAACATGATGGTGATGCGCTATGCGTGAATGTTCAAATAAGATCAAGATTATAAAACATCACTTTTCAGAGGTATTTCAACAGTTTTAAATATTTTTGACCGAATTTAAAATTTTCACATTTTGAATGATATAAAGACATAAAATCAACAAAAAGGTTCCATCATTATTTAGGCAAACCTTCTGTTATTAGTGTTTGTGTGATATTTTGACTTTATAAATCATTTTAATGGTGTATTGATATTGTTGTGTTTAATCTTTTCAAATATGTTTATTAAAAATGTCCGAATCCATGTGGGCGGTGACTAATAGGCTATCCAACATCCTTTAATATATCTTTGTCTCTTTCTATCGAGTCAGTATAAAGTCAACAATACTGACTACACTGTTTTGCAAAGGTACCTCTCCATGTCCTCCAAGGTATAAACTATATTTATCTGTAGATGTTGTAGTTAAAATAAAAGGTATCATTGCTGGTCGGAAAATAAAAAATTAAATTTGGTTGAATAAAAAGCTAAAATTAAAGCAGTGTAACTTATGATGAACAAATCAAATTTAGCACTGGCAAAAATCACATTAAGCACGAAGCCATCAGTAGGACCCGAAGATTGAAAGGAACTGGTCTTGTGGAAATAATGCCAGATGACAGGACATCAATGGATGGTGGATTGACTGCATGAAAGTGGATTGGAACGGGAAGGTATGGCCGCATGGGACTGGGTGTGAATGGCTGGGGACTGGTGCCGGTGGAAAAGATTTATGAAGGAAGCCACCAGAGTGATAAACACTTACATTAAATTCATATTGTATTTATTCTAACAATTATTGAAAATGTCTTCATTAGAAAAGCGCAGGAAAGACTTTGATTTAATTTTCTTTTACAAAATTATCAAATGTTTTATTGACTCACCTTCTCTGTTGCAACTTATCTAGTTTAACATTTTATTGTCGTATACTCAGAAACAATGAATTGCTGTTCCTCAATCATCACAATACTAATAATGGGTATAATTCTCCAATTTCCAGAATGTCAAGACTTGTTAAGGGTCAGCACCCAAAAATGCACACTTCTTGGCTTTGCAGTACAAGCAAAACTACTAATGATTCATCTGTTAACTCTATACGGGTAGTTAGAAAAATGTCTAAGGTTTCCCGTGAATACAATTCTTAAACTGTAGTCTTTTAAATTCTTTATGGAATGTATACTAGTATTTCAGGTAAAACAATCAAAAATGCCTTTGCTGATTTTCAAACTGCACCTTTAACCGACATGTTAGTATGTTTATCATAGAATTTAAAGAATTACAGTTGGAAAATTGTATTTAGTGGAAACCTCATACATTTTTATAACTACTCTTTGAAAATTTACAAAGAAATCATTTGTAGTATTGCTTGTATTAGAATACGAGGAAGTGACGTTCAGCGATATTCTTGAGTGCTGACCCTTAACTCAAGCCATGGTCTTAAAATTTTTGGTAGCAGTCTAAATGATTTTTGTCATTCTTTACGACTCTACCAAAACTTTGACTAGACCATGGCTTGAATGTTCTCTCTTATGTTTATTTTGTCCTATTTTTGTCATCGCTTCATTTATTATTATGAATGTGCTATTCCTTCTCTGTTGCTCTTTTTTCCATTTCGTGTTTTATGTCTTTTTTGTAATTGGACTTTAGTCTGTTAATTTATAAATAAATCTATAAATATATTATATATTTGCGGTTTTTTTTTTTAATAAAAAAGAGTGGGGGCGCAATCGGTAAGTACTGCAGGAGCGAGATGTCGTGGAACCGGCTCTGATGACGGCCTTTTGCTGGGGTCGACGACATTGTTTTCTTTTCTTGTCGAGTTATTTTTTTGTCTGTATTTTTCTTTCTAAATTCGATGTATTTTTCCGTAAGTCAAAGTCGAATCAATGATAAGGTGCCTGTTGTTATTTTCGTTTCGATAAAGATTGCGTTGTTTCAAAATGCAAAGGAGATTTTTAAAACAGATATTGCTTCCTTACTATCTTAAATCCACACTAATTACTTTATATTTTGGACTATGTGCATTTTCCTATGCATAATGCACATTCGAGCCTTTTTGATCGTTGGTGCATATTTGAGCCCCTTTTTCAAAACTAATGCCTATTTCAAGCATTTTATTCTTTAAAATAGAGATGGTCGATATTGCTGTCCTGGTCACTCTGTTCTAGTGATGTTGAATTTCAAAGTGATAATTTGTTAGGTTCCTAACTTATGGTTTTTTCACCCAAATCCCTACCTTATCCAACCATTTTGCTGTATTAAATTCCGTATTCAACAACACCGTGTTCAAAACAATTGATAATCAAACAGAAGATTTTTGATGTGAAAAAACGTTTTGCTCGTCGGTTTGTTGTTTTGATCTCCAAATAATATAAAATAAATGTGGTTTTTTGTTAATAAGAAGACTAAAATCAGTGCGGTGAATTCGTTTCGTTAATAATGCAATTGTGTAGGAAGACTTCAAGAACATCCAACTTCAACTTCATCGGTGAGTGAATGGTTTCCCGTTTTTCCTTTATTCGATATTTTTCCACAAGCTACAATTAGACACTTCCATCGAATACATAATATAGTTTATCGTTTACAGTCCACTATTTTCCAAACATATCTGAAGCTGGAAACACATTCGGTGTTTCATCGTAGCTTCGGATTCAACAGTTGAGTTACGCTGTCACTGGAACCGGTTCATTACCAAAATTTCGTTAGCCAGCATCCCCTCCCCACAAAATCAACAATTTCCACAAAAATCTGAAAAATTCCAACACAATAGGTTTAGGAAGGAACCTTCTCGCCGGTTCCAAATTAAATATTCCTGTTTTTATCGTATAAGTTAGGCATTTTTAGTGCATATTTGCATGCAAATATTTCGATGGGCTGTTTATTTTATTTCCATTGCAGTAAAATATGTAGCTGGGTGTAGACAATTCTTAAAAAATGATTTTTATAATATTTTAATAAATGTGGCTTTTTCGAAAATCGGTAAATTTACAATACTATAAATAATACGATGCAGCAGATTTCCATTCGTTAAGAATAACATTATTTTGTCATTACGATATTCAGTAAGTTCCCAATTAGGATGATGATTTTAAATAACTTTGAATCTATTAATATTAAAGTAACGTCTGGAGTACCCCAAGGTGCCCATCTAGCTCCTCTTCTTTTTAACATATGTATTAACGATATTGCTAAAGTATTTTCTTCCTCGCATTTTTGGGTTTTTGCAGATGACAATAAGATCCTTAAAATAATAAAATCTTTTCATGACTGTATTCTTCTCCAAAGTGATATTGATTCATTTAATGAATGGTGTGAAACTAACTGCCTAGAATTAAACATTGATAAATGTAAAATTATGTCATTTCATAGAACTCATAAACCGATCCTCTTCAATTATAAATTAAATAGTGTTTTCCTATCTACCGTCAGATCTATAAAAGATCTTAGTGTCACTCTAGACTATAATCTTTCTTTTCGTGATCACATTAATAATGTAGCTAATAAATCACTAAAACTTCCTGGCTTCATTAACAGAATTGCATGTGACTTTAAGAATATAAAGACCCTAAAAACCCTTTACTGTTCATTAGTTCGCCCTCATCTAGAATATACTAGTGTAATTTGGTCCCCTTTCTATACCGTTCATATTCATCAGATTGAATCCGTACAACATCGCTTCTTATGCAGTATTGCAGGGAGATAAGGACGAGAAAGAGGCCATTATTCATAAGATGAAATTGAACAATTATTGAAAATGTCTTCATTAGAAAAGCGCAGGAAAGACTTTGATTTAATTTTCATTTACAAAATTATTAATTGTTTTATTGACTCATATTCTCTGTTGCAACTTATCCAGTTCAACATTTCTTGCCGTAGATTCAGAAACAATGAATTGCTGTTCCTCAATCATCACAATAATAATTATGGGTATAATTCTCCACTGTCCAGAATGTCGAGACTTGTTAACTCAAGCCATGGTCTTGAAATTTTTGGTAGCAGTCTAAATGATTTTCGTCATTCTTTGCGACTCTACCAAAACTTTGACTAGACCATGGCTTGAATGTTCTCTTATGTTTTTTTTTGCCTTATTTTTGTCATCGCTTCATTTATTATGATGTATATGCTATTCCTTCTCTGTTACTCTTTTTTCCACTTCGTGTTTTATATGTATTTTTTGTAATTGGACTTTAGTCCGTTAATTTATAAATAAATAAATCAGCGTTGGCTTCAAAAAGTGGCGGAAAAAAATTACAATAAAGCAAAAACATTAAATATCTTAAGATGTAAATTTGAAATTAATACCTATGTTTTCTTCTTACGACATGAATTACCAATATTCGGCTTCGTCCTGACGTGATATTGAACATTATAACTTTTTTTAAAAGTATTTTTTGTTGATAATAATATTTGGATACAAAAAAAATATTTTTTGAAGCTAAAAATCACCTATGTAATAATTTTTACGCGTGACAGCTGATTCGCCTTCCGAAGCTATTGTCAAACCTTCCCTAATGAAAAAAAATAAATTATAAAAACTTAAAAATTAAAATAGAATCTACAAAATATACTTTGAACAAATATATCATTTCTTTCCAGGTTTTATGGGCAAAGTCCTCATTGAGAAGTTGCTGTGGTCCTGCCCTGACCTGGAGAGGATATACCTGCTGTTGCGACCGAAGAAGGGGAAAAGCGGGGAGCACAGACTACAGGACCTGGAGAAATCTCCGGTAATTCATTATTTTAAAATTTTAAACTTACAAGTACTATAACAGTAACAGAACGACTGCACTAGAGTCCCAACTGTTCCCAACCGTCTAGAGCAAGCAAGACTATGGCATCCCCAATTGGAGTATGTTGTGAGACTGAAGTTAGTGGGGAGGGAAACGAGATGAGGAAGAGGAAGGTTGGGAAGTACCTAACTATTCAGATCTCGTCACCAAACACGGCTAAAGCCATTTTAAGCAACATTTCGATTCTGAATGGTGGTCTTTCACCCAAAGTTTCGCCCTGGTGAAAGACCACCATTCAGAATCGAAACGTTGCTTAAAATGGCTTTAGCCGTGTTTGGTGACCAGATCTGAATAGCCAGGTACTTTTTAACCTGCCTCTTCCCAATCTCCTTCCTCTCCCCACTACCTTCAGCCTCCCAACATACCCTATTTGGGGATGCCATAATCTCACTGACTCTAGACGGTTGGGAGCAGTTGAGACTCTTGTGCGGTATTCATATAAAAAATAAATAAAAATGTCCAGAGTGGTAGATACTCTAAGTTTTGCCCTGGTGAAAGACCACCATTCGGAATCTAAATGTTCCTTAAAATAGCTCTAGTCGTGTTTGGTGACCAGATCTGAATAGCCAGGTACTTCCCGACCTTCTTCCTCCTCATCTCCTCCCCTCGACCTTCATTCTCGCAACATACCCCAATTGGTGATGCCATAGTACCACTGGCTCCAGATGAAGCAGTTGGGGCACTTGTGTGGTATTGTGTATTAACAAAATAAAATAAAAATTGTTTCCATAATTAAGATCAGAATGAAGCGTAAAGCTTTAACAAGTTAATTTAAATATTCTAATTTATTTTGGCTAAATGCTTATAATGAACATCCCGGCTACCCCGGCATTGACAACCACTGAAGTTTCACAGTATGAGTGTGAAACATGATGTATAAATGTATTTCACATGTGTTATATGAATTATTTTTTTTATTTATTTCAGTTATTTGAGAGATTGAGGACCAACAGACAGGGAGTATTCCTGGAGAAGGTCAGCTGCGTCAATGGGGACGTCTCACAGATGGGACTGGGTAAGATTTTTTAAAATATTTATATGATAACCAGTCTCAATTGCTCGGATCCAGTGGAACTTTGAAGTAACAATACATGGCCTGTTCAAAATAAAAGGTGAATTTTGAATTTTCGCGGGCTGTGTACATTCGATTATCGATTTTTTTGCTATCATGTTGGTACACATATGTTTGTCATATGTTAGCATTATCAGCCATTTTGTATTAGTGGTTTGTTTTTGACAACTGGAGAGGTTAGTTACGTTTTTGTGTGTTCTTCGATTTTTTACTTTTGAAATGATGAAAAAAAAAATGGACACAACTCAACGGTTTATTAGGTTACATGCTATATTTGTGTTTATAACAATACTGTGAAAAAGTGGTTATACAAATAAACAAAAACATTATGTCAACATGTGCTATGAATGGATGTATAAATACCCTAGTCCTAGCCAAACTAGGCAAACCTCATAAAAACTGACTACAGCAGCGCTCTATCTTGTATATTATTGCTCTGAGAGTGGAACTATGGAATACCCATTTGGGAAATGTTGATAAAGAAAGCAAAGTTTTCAAATTATTTTTTCTATACTGAATACCGCACATCCCAAATTGGGGTATGTTGTGAGGCTGAAGGTAGTGGGGAAGGGAAGGGGATGGAGAAGAGAAAATTACCTGGCTATTCAGATCTGATCACCAAACACAGCTAAAGCCATATCAAGCAACGCTTCAATTCTGAATGATGGTATTTCACCAGGGCGCAGGGCCGGTTCCACGACATCTAGCGCCCTGTGCAGTAAGTACTAGTGCGCCCCCGAACTGCTCTCTTCCCCCCCCCATCTCTAATGGTACATTTACACAGTTGTATGAAAGTAACGGACACGGTGATTGGTTGTAGACTTTTCTTTGTGACTAAAATCTCCCCCATCCATTTTAGGCTAGTCCTTCAATGCACAGCGATGCTGCCAGCACAATAAAAAACGTAATTACCTCATAATGTGGGTGTTTTTTAAATGATATGGGGAAATTTCGATATGATTTAGAGAATATTTGAAGTAAATTTAAATAAGATCTTCATTTTCACGGCGCCCCTTCAGAGATGGCGCCCATGTTTTTTGCACAGTTGGAACGTATGGTTGATAGGGCCAGGGCGATAGTTAGAGTATCTACCACTTTGGTAATAGAATGGTTGGGAAGTAGCCGGTAATTTAGACTTGGTTAATGAACATGGTTAAAACCATCTAGCAGGAAAGTTTCGGTGTCAGTCTCTCACTAAGGCGATATCTTCCACTCTGCGATTTCGAAATCTGGCGATTTTGGAATCTTCTATCCCGGAGATCGTTAAAACATTTGTAGCTGAACGTAGCGATTACATTGCCTCGATTTGAAAAAATGAGATGTAAATTATCATTACTCGCTACAATTGTATATGAAATCAAACTATCCCCTTATGTTTCAGGTCTCTGCCCAGAAGATAGGAAGATTCTCATAGACTCTGTCAATATCATCTTCCATTCAGCGGCTAGCGTGAGGTAACTTCATCTTTTCATCTTGCTTCAAAAATAATGTAACATAAAATTAAAATAAATGGTGATATTGCAAAAAAGTATGTACAGATTTTCATCCTGAAGTAATTCAAAGTGTTTGAATGCACAAATTAAATCCAGCTGAAACGCGAGGATGAGTTTATTAAATTATTGTTTTTAAGATTTGACGACCCTCTGAGAGATGCCGTCCTGATGAACACCCGGGGGTCTCGTGAGATAATGCTCTTGGCTCAAGAAATCAAAAAATTGGACGTAAGTAGTCACTTCTTTCCTTCGTCAAATGTTGGTAAAGATCGAACCTAGTGGTTTATAAGAACGAAAGTAATATTATTGTAGTTCTATTTCAATAACTCTTGTTATACTCTAATGCAAAAATGCTTGTCAAATTCTAGATTCAGTTTAATAAAGCTCGTCATATTCTAGTTTCACTTCAATAAAGCTTGACATGTTTTTGTTTCAATTCAACCCTTAATTTAGAAACAAGCTTCTCATACTATAGATTCAGTTCAACCAACCGACCTTGTCATATTTTGGATTCAGTTCAATTAAGCTTGTCAAATTCTAGTTTCACTTTAATAAAGCTCTTCATATTCTAGTTTCACTTCAATAAAGCTTGACATGTTTTTGTTTCAATTCAACCCTTAATTTAGAAACAAGCTTCTCATACTATAGATTCAGTTTAACCGACCGACCTTGTCATATTTTAGATTCAGTTTAACCGACCGACCTTGTCATATTTTAGATTCAGTTCAATTAAGCTTGTCAAATTCTAGTTTCACTTTAATAAAGCTCTTCATATTCTAGTTTCACTTTAATAAAGCTCTTCATATTCTAGTTTCACTTCAATAAAGCTTGCCATATTCTCATTTCAATTCAACCGTGCTTGTCATATTCTAGTGTCAGTACAATAAGTCTTGTCATATTCTACATTCACTTCAATCCTATTCGTCTTATCACAGTTTCAGTTCAATAATGCTTGTCAAACCCAAAATTTTGTTCAATCAAGCTTGTCATACTCTAGATTAAATTCAATAGAGCTTGTCATATTTTAGTTTCCCTTTAATAAACCATTGTCATATTCAAGTTGTACAGATTGTGTGTATTGATCGGTAGGTTTTATTGCACGTGTCCACGACGTACTGTAACACGGACAAGAACCCCGTGGAGGAGGTGCTGTACCCACCACACGCCAACTGGAAGGACACCATCGATATCGCGGAGACCCTAGATGACCACACGCTGAGGATTCTGACAACCAAGTCAGTCTTATACTCCGATTAACTTTATACAGCATAATCGCTGTTGGCAGCCATTTACAATCTTATTAGTTTAATCAAACTAAGTTTTAGGTATTAATATAAACTAAATTTATATTAAAAAACCAATGACCGATACATCTATTGTCAGTGCCTCGTCTTGATGCTAAGAAAGCTCAGATATCTGAGAAGCCATGTTTTGAAACCAGGAGAATAAAAAATAATTAAAAAACATATTCTAATATTGATACGTATTGCCAAATCTTGATGGGCTCTAGGGTGGTCAATTGTTAGAACTTCAAGGAATAGGGAAGAATTAGTTTAGATCTATGTGTTAAGACAGAAGATTTTTTTTTGATAATTTCTTTAAAATATTTTTGCATCTCACAACTGTCACGTTTCCGTGGTGAATTAATAAACAAATCATTGATTTCAGATACATCGAAGGCCTACCCAATACCTACACCTTCAGCAAGGGTCTGGCAGAGCATGTGGTCAATGACCTGAGGGGACACATATCGGCTGTCATCTTCAGACCTTCTATCGGTGAGAATTGTGCATATTAATAAGACGTCAAACTTTTTTTAAATTCTCGAGAATCAAAAAATGCTTATCGAACATCAAATTATTCCGATTGCAGTTGTGTCATCCCTGAATGAACCCATGCCCGGGTGGATTGAGAACTTCAACGGTCCTGTCGGTCTGCTAGTTGCGAGTGGAAAAGGTAAACACAAACTTTGTTTGTATGCTATTTTGCAATTTTCTTGAATTTTCTTCTGCTTGCTTGTATTCTTTCCTGCTTATTGGATTTCAAACTGATAATTTGTTAGGTTCTTACCTTTATGTTTTTCACGCAAGTCCCACCTAACCAACCATTTCGCATAACAGCACCGTGTTTGAAATAATTGAATAACGAGGAGAAGAGTTTTGTGTGTGAAAAAACGTGGTTGCTCGTTTATTTCGCTATTTCGTTGGTTTGTTGTTTGATCTTACAAAAATATAAAATAAATGTGGTGTTTCATGAATAAGAAGACAATATTAAGTGTGGTGTTTTTGTGATTTTTTTCGTTAGTACAATTGTGTAAGAAGAATTCAAGAACTTTAACTTCATCGGTGAATGAATGGTTTCCCATTTTTCCTTCCTTGATTCCATAATTTCGTTCCACATCCATAATTAGACACGTCTATCAAGTAGTATAGTTTATCTAATATAGTTCACTATTTTCCAAATTCATCTGAGCCTGTAAACACATTTGGTGTTTTATCGTAGCTTCGGATCCAACACTGCTGTTTGCTTTAATCTCTCATAAAAAAAAGTTTCTTTTAACAAAATTTTATAGTTGGATTATTCTCACTCATGTGTAAAAACAATCTGTAAAAAAAAACCTAGTGTAATAAATAAATAATCGAACAATAATTTTTTAGAGACGGTTTGATTGTTAATTTTATGCATATTTAGACATTTTTTAATGCACATAATCCAATTTCTACTAGTGAAAGTCTTGTCTTTGTTTTCCCAAGCCTTTATTTTTAACCTTCTTCAATATTTGAGTTGGGAGATAGGCTGCTTGAATACTTATTTTCAGAATGCTGCACGTTTCAATTGGTCCTTCTATCATGTGTTTAATTTCATCATCTTCACGGCGCTACATCCCAGGGTGGGATTTGGCCTTCTCCACAAATGCACTTCACTGGCTGCAAGTCTATCCACCTCACTCGGCCTGCGTCTAGGCGCTTCAACTGGGACACAGTCATAATTTTTTGCGTCCTGTCATCTGGCATTCTTTCTACTTTTCCAGTCCATCGCAATCTTTGGGACTTACAAAAACTTGTAATGATCTCATGCTCGTGTGTTTTATTTAACCAATGATATAATTTCCCTTCCTACAAACAGGTATCATGCGCTCTGTGTTCTCTGGTCCGGAGATCAAGGCGGACTACATGCCAGTTGATGTGGCCATCAAGGCCATGATTGTCGCCGCTTGGAAACATGGAACCAAAAAGTAAGAACCAATCATAAGTGTTTTTGGGGTAAATAGCTGATCAGCTTCTTCATTGGATCTTTGGTTTGAAAATTCGACAAAGTGCAAAACATAAAAAAAATATTTAACTTATAAGGGTTTTTTCACACAAATGAGGTATGTTCATATTGAATTTAAAAAATCAGGCACAGTTTAAACCTAGGCTGTGTAGCAGGTTCCCCACAGAGTAGAAATTAATAAAGTTAATATTACATGTTTTTGTATTTCATTTGATTATGGATGATACCCTCAGTTTCGCCCTGCTGAGAGATCAAACTATTCAAAATGAATGTATCAATATTACTTACTACAGCTAGTCATTTTGGTATACATTCAAGTTCATCAAAATTAACAATCAACAACACAATACCCAGAATACATATATTGACCGGTCGGTAGCTGAGTTAAACATTTGAGCCAAACTGCTGGCTAAGTCCAAGTAACATCTTCGGCTTATTATGATGGCGGTAGGAGTTTTTTTAATACATATTGTCAGGTTATTTGCAACCCGGAAATGTTTGTCTTTCTTTTAAGTTAATAAAAACAAAAATATATATATATATATAAATATATTGACTTGCTATAACGATCACGGTAATAGCGATTGAGCAATTATTTAACGATATGTTAGTTCGGGCTTATTTTCATACAATCTTGTGAGGTTATAACGAGGTCGCTTCACTGATATAACAAACTAAATAATATTGTCAACGCAATGCGCCCGGGTATGAGAAAAAAATACTCAATTCTCGAATTCCCGTCCGATACAACGGCGGACTTTCCGTACATCACGTTAAGGAGGGTTTATAATCCCTGATAGTTGTCGCTCTAAGAAACATTTCTATCCAGTACTATCCGGACACGTAAAATTGTTGTTTAAAATTAAAGTCATACCAAACATAAAATTCTGTTCCCTTTTTACAAATTCGTTTGTACTCTATGTCTAATTTGTATCTGGTTTTCCCTATTTCTTAAAAACAATAAATTAATTAATATGCAAGCTTTCATACCCTGGCGTAAATATCGACATTGGTAGGTGGGTACTTTTTTTACCTACCTACGTTTGGCTATAAGGAGCCACTTTGGTTGGTCCCTTCGCCCTCGTTATAACCAAGTTCGACCGTATAAAATATATATATGTATGTATATTCAGTTTTGCCCTTCTTCTGATGTCATCTTTAGGGGAACCTTCACCCTCCAGTCCAAACTATTAGTGTTTTCTTCTTTTTTATCTCATAATTACCATAATTTCCTTCCCCTTGTCCTATTTGGATTGGGGACCCATCGCTTCGAGAAGACATTTCCAGGCGTCCCTGTCTTGCGCTACTTTGGTGGCCTCCCTCTATTGCAGGCTCAGCCTCTGGGACTGCTTGATAATGTAATTGATGTTAAGTCATTTGATGAATAACTTCTGAATTAATTAACCTGTCAGGCGGTACGATATCTCAAAGAATAGCCGCCTATTTGATCCAGATGATTTTATCACAGCTTGTATTTTTCAGGACAACTTTTGCTGATCCGATCCCCGTGTACAACTGTTGCTCCAGCACCCTGAAGGATATCACTCTGAAGGAGATAATAGACATGGGCATGGTCCTCACCCAGGAGATCCCGCTCAACTCCATCCTGTGGGTGCCAGGGGGAGGGGTCACCAGGAGCAGGGCCAAGCACTTTGTCAGAGTGGGTACATCATAACAGTTGATATTCTTTGTCAGAGTGGGTACATCATAACAGTTGATATTCTTTGTCAGAGTGGGTACATCGTAACAGTTGATATTCTTTGTCAGAGTGGGTACATCATAACAGTTGATATTCTTTTGTCAGAGTGGGTACATCATAACAGTTGATATTCTTTGTCAGAGTGGGTACATCGTAACAGTTGATATTCTTTGTCATTGGGTACATTATAACAGTTAATATTCTTCAATGAGGGGATTCCACTGTCATCTTTTTGACGTGGACCGGTCGGAAGCTGAGTGGACAAAAGCGTTGGATTCCCACCCGGGCGTCTTGGGTTCAATTCCTCTGCTGGCTAAGTCCTCCATC
Organism: Drusus annulatus; assembly: GCA_022651775.1. Classification (NCBI taxonomy): domain Eukaryota; kingdom Metazoa; phylum Arthropoda; class Insecta; order Trichoptera; family Limnephilidae; genus Drusus; species Drusus annulatus. Next base: position 47,031 of record JAGWCC010000738.1, read on the forward strand.
ATTGCACAAGCAACATCTTCTGCTTCTTATGATGGCAGTAGGAGTTTTTAAAATATCGTCAGGTTATTCGTAACCCGGGAATGTTTGTCTTTTCTTTTAAAAAAAAAAAAAATATTTAAGTGTTGTCATCCAATTTCCGTAACAATGTTGATTTCAATAATATCTACCAAAACATAGTTAAATTACAAAGCTAGTTTTGCTGTTGCTATGTTCCAAATCTCCCATTGGGACCCGAGAATATGTATTCTTTACGTGGATTCGATAAACCAGATTAAGACAGAAACAAGTCTGGAAAACGACATTCCGAGTTATTATCATCATTAGATATGTCACATTAAGATCTATATATGGTATTTCCATAAATAAATAACTCTTATTCAATACTGTCATTGAGATATCACAGATTCTCTATGGAAGTATAACTATTCACTACAGATGATGCTTCAAGAAGGGAACAAGTCAGTTGTTTCTTCTTGAACTCATGCTAGCTGTACCACCTTTATTTATTCATCAGTGGAACTAAAAACATGTATTATTTTTGTAACTGTTTTAATATCAAAATATTTAAAATAATATATAGCTCAATTTCACCTATTTGGACTTGTTTCGTCTTGAAATGGTGTTCCAAATATATATATTTGTGTTTTCTCTAAAATAATTAAAAAACACATTATCAGCAAGCAAAAATATATTTATAAAGACATTAAACAATAGGTTCCTGGAAAATGTCCCTTTTGAACCAACAGTTTACGGAAACTAGCTGGATGTCAGCACTAAAACAACTTTAAAGGAACTGGTCCGCACTCGGAAGATAATGGAACGTTTTGTTACTGACAAATAAATTCAACGGAAACAATCCAATTTTTTAATCTTATTTCAGGTCATCGTGTTTCATCTACTGCCAGCGTTTTTCCTGGATCTCGTTCTGAAATTTGCCGGCCAAAAAATGATGTAAGTGTGATTTTTGACAAATAGTACGGAATGTACTTTAAATCAGAATGCTTTTGATGCTTTTATATTATAACTATTCAACAATTTTTTTTCTTTGAAGTCCACTTGTCCATATTCCATGTCCCCTTTTATTCAGGTTAACACATAACCTAACCTATCAGAGAGCTGGTCCTCATGTGAGGAGTCCACCAAAAATAATTTTCCCTCTTTATGACAAAATAACCTAACCCATAAAAAGCTGTTCCACATTTCGCGGGCGTCCACTAAAAGCTATCTTTTAACAAACAGGGTGTTTCCCAAAAGTCGTGAAATATACATATTTTTTAAAGATTTATTGACAATACCGGTACAAATTGTTAATATTCTTCAAAGTACTCTCCACAAGCATCTATACATTTTTTCCACCAACTATCTCCATGTCCGGTACGCCCTCTCGAAGGCCTCGACGGGAACCTCCTTCAGAGCCGTTATAACGGCCGCTTGGATGGCGTCAATGCTGTCAAAATGGTGTCCTTTTGGGTGTATTCTTGACCCTCGGGAACAAAAAAAGTCGGCCGGAGCTAGGTCATTGACATTGTCTGGTAATGACATTGTCTAAAAAATCAGAATTAATTTCCACACGTTCTTTCAGTTCACTTGCGATTAACACTCGATTGGCCTTTTGCTCGTCCGTCAACAGTTTTTGGACCAGCTTGGCGCACACTTTCGCATGTTAAATTCAATCCCTAACGATGCGATGCACAACAGTTTTCGGAATGTTCAGAGTGTCAGCTAATAACCGAACACTCATTCGGCGGTCAGAATTTAATGAATCACGCACACGAGTCACATTTTCATCGGTTTGGCTCGTTCTTAGGAGATGCCATAGTCCCACTGGCTCCGGGCAGTAATCACATAATAAAAAAATAAATATCCTTACTTTCCCACAATTTTGTAATGAATAACAGGATCATGATTTAACTTGTAGGCTCGTAAAACTCCAGCGTCGAATCTACATTGCCAACCTGGCTCTTCAATACTACATCACCAACCAGTGGGTGTTCAAGAATGAACGCCTGTTGGAACTGAGACAGTTCATCACCAGGTCGGACAAGGAGGCCTTCAGCTACGACTTTGAGGTGGAGGACGTATATCTCTTCTTCAAGAACTCCGTGCTCGGAGCCAGGAGATACCTGCTCAATGAGCCCGATGATACGATCCCGGATGCCAAGATTCATTTTAACAGGTATTTAAGATTTCTCAATGAAATTTAACAATGATATGTAATGTACTGTTAGAAAAAAAATTGGTGAGTATCGACCAATAAAACATCAAAAAAATATTGAGATAACACATTTTGAAAGCATGTAGATAAAATCAGACTTGTACATTTTTAAAGTTTATAAAATATAATGTTTATTAAAAATTTTCACCTACATGCATAAAAATAGATAACATTTAACCTCTAGTGTGTCGGAGGTGCCAATAGTCACCGGGCATTCATCATTATCTTTTCAAGAGTTTTTATCCTTTAAAATCTATTGTTCGCATATTTAAATGAACTATAGTCGCTTGTTAACAAAATAATCAATCCATAGAGATATTTTGCATTGTGTTAAGTTCAGTATAGGTCGAGTAATAAATATTAAAGTTTGCTTACGTCAGTGCGGCCGAAAAAACGATTTTCAAGTGACATTACTGGTAATATTTACAGGAAAACCTCATAATTTTTTTTATTTTTATTCAGAAGAAAGTGTATTCATCCACACGAAAATACAATAAATTGACAAAAAAATCTTCACATTTCTTAATCAATTTTTTTTAGTGACACGAAGGAGAAAAATCAACTCTTCGAATATATTTTTTAAATTGTGTCATTGGCACAATTTAAAAAATACATTATCTGAGAAAACAGCATAATTGACAAAAACATAATTTTGTAAAACACAAGTGAGTTATTACAAAATTACAGTCAGCAAGGTACGATGGAAGTTGTACCTTGCAGGAATCTGGCGTTCTAAAGGTTAAAAACATTCAAATTAGAGTTTTGGGGGGTTAGTGACTTTTGCCAGAACGGGGACAATTTATCACGTTGTCACTGGGAAGTTTATACCAGAACACTTTAAAGTTTTTTTCGTTTGACAATTTAATTCATAAGTCTTCAGTACCTGGTTGGATTTAAAAAAAAAAAAGTCAACTCAGGTAACTTAATGCTCTCACTGAGTTATCTGAATCAACAAAAAGCTAAAAAAAACTACAAACTTGTGTCGCTTGAGTCAAGCCTGTTTCCAAATGGTAAATATATTTTAAATGACTGAAGCGCCACAAGTCTTCAGAATTAAACGAGATTCAGAGCATTCGACGCAAAAAAAAAAACTGATCAAAACTGCATCTGATAGTATTAATACCGTAAGCCGTCTTCTGCTACGTTCGATGGAAAAATTGCTCATTCATACAAAAGTTTGAAATTTTCTTCCGATAACGGTCCTTCTGACGATTTACTCACTATGTTCCTTTTGATGTGTGTGTGTCGTGACTAAACTACGCGGGAGTGGGTTTTTATCTGCTAGTATTTAACTAATTTTTGACCAAAGTGCCCTTTTGCTTTTCCAGCGACGATATATGCATAATATGTCTACGTAAAGGCTTATCACTGTAGAAAGAAATACAGGATACCAGATGACAGGACGACAAACATTATGACTGTATGGGTGCCACAATTGAATTGACCTAGAGGAAGGTCGAGGAAGAGGTGGATAGACTGCGGGGAAGAAGATTATAGCAGGACGGGAAGGATTGAGGACTGGAGGCAAATGGCGAGGGATAGCTCCGTTGTAACCTCTCCCTTTTTCGCATAAACGACGCATGTAACAGAAAGAGAGGTTACAAAGGAGTTTCTCAGCGGGACCATGTATGCATTACCATCGCAACTAACTTTAAAAATAAAATATTGACATGAAATCTAACATTCTTTCAGGATGTCGATTCTGGACAATGTGTTGAAAATGCTGTTTTGGGGTCTACTCTTCTACTGGGTCTTCAACAGTCAGCTGACGGAGAATGTCCTCACAGGAGAGCCTCAATTACTTCAAATTGGCAGTTTAACATTACTTAAATATTGTAACATATTCTTTTCATTTTTTTATACAAAATAAACTGTTCATATAGCCAAAATATTTCCAAAGATTTTCTATGTCGACCAGAATTTCTTACTATTTAACACTGTTGATATTTAAAAGTTATCAATTTTTTTCGTCTTTACATATGTGGCCAGTGTGAGATAAGTTGTGTTTGAGTGAAATAAATCATTTCATGTTTTTTGTAAAATAAGAATAATTTTTTATTTTTTATGCATTTTTATCCACCAATCTAAATATCTTAATTTCTAGTAGTCTGAAATTTCAAAGTCAACATTACTATCATGACCTATGAAGCTTTGAAATATCCATTTTACTTTAAAAAATAAGACAAAGCACCATAAAGCTTGCTCCATATTTTTCAATCATTTAACGAGAAAAAACAAAATTATAGTGTTGAAATCTGAAGAGAAAATAATTCCTGAGCGAAGCCGGGATCAAAACGATAATCTTAAAAGTAAAAGTCGGTACCTACATATTAGGTGTGAAAAATTCGATTGTGCAATAAATAAAAAAAATTTAAAAACTATGAAAAAAAGTTCAAGTCGGGCAAAGCTGTGTATAAAAGTAGCAATTACTAGAGCATGGATTATTGTTGCAAAAACAGAACCTCACCTTTAGAGAAAAATATTTAATTTATTAAATAAAAAAATAATACATTTAAAATTATTATTACTATCACGTTTGAGCTAAAGACTAAGCCTTTAAGAGTTTAGATTTTTTTAAATGTTATGTTAAGCTTAGTTAAAATGTTCATACTGTAAATCTTAGGGTTTATAGATTCTTTTTAAATTATAAAAAGCTCTAAGCTCTCTTTTTTTCATTATTTTTTTCTAAAGGTTAGGCCCTATTTTTGCAACAATAATCTGGGTCCTAGTTACCACATAATATAAAATATAGTATTAGAAATAATTTGTAGTAACTGACTTCGAGTATTTAGTAAATTGGGAAGTTATTGTCCACTTGTTTAGCCCAGGAGTGAAGTCCGCCCACAATATCAACAATATTCAGTGGCAACTCGCGGTTGGCAAACTTTAGTTTCAGAAGCTGCACCGCTAGTTGGGAATCATTCCCACGGCGGCAAACACAGAAAACTGCAAACGAAGAAAAACAATTAATCCTACCGCATTATAAGACAACGGATTATATACATTAAAAATGCCTGCAAATAATATGCACTAACAATTCCACAATATACAATAAAAACAGAAAATATCACAAATACGAAAGTTTAAATTTAAAAGTTGAAAATTCGTACAGGTTTTCCCATTCATTTCTATGTAGGGGTGGGGGATGCAAAACGAAACTCGAAGGTTTGGTTGATAACTGAAATCTTGTTTTGTTTCGCAATTTCGGGAATTTTTATAATTTTGTTGGGGGGGTTGGGGGTGCACACAGAATGATTTTTGAAGAATGAAATGGCTGAAATATGCATTGATGATGAAAATAGGCTAAAATTATTTCTTATAATAAAAAATGTACATATTATGATAAAATATATCAAATATGCATCAACAATCAAACTTAAATAAGCATGATGGCATAATAACCAACAATAATTATTGTCTAATGCTAATGTCTCGTATTATAAAATGGAAAACTACAAAATATATCGGTGTCAATAATTTTTTTTTTTTTACTTGTTTTAGTATTGAACCAGGACAGCGATATATAAAATGGGATCATGAAACAACTTACCCCTATTAACACCATTCTCAATTAAATAATTAACGAGATCTTCACTTCTTTGTTCCAATTTATCTATTGAAACATTGCTGGATCCTTCAATGTGACACATGTCAAACTGTCCCTCCGATCTGACATCCAGGAGCAAAGAATCCTTGCCTAATTTTTTGAAAATAAATCCTTTATGTTCGGAATTTCCAATTGCATCTTTCCTTGTATTTGCTTCTAGAATTGAGTTTTGATAAAAACGGGTGTTGAAATCTTTGGCTTCGATCCTTTCTTCCTTTGATAAAATCTCCAATTTTAAATCCTGAAAAAGTGAAACTATTGTAATGCATTTTCATAGATTATTGTTTACTTTTAATAGGACAAAAGGGTTGAGAAATCCTGAATATTGAAGACAAAGTATGTGTGTAATCTTCTTTTGGTAGAAAATGATTTAAAAAAATTATTTATGTGATATCGCTTCAAAGCAATAATATCCCAGGAGAGAGCGCTAATGTAGTCAGTAACAATCAAATAAAAAAAAACAAAAAAAAAAACCTCCACACAGCATCCCCAAAGATGACATAGGCCCTGAGGGAAATTGTTTTCCTCAAGGCCTCCTGTGTGGAGTTATTGTAAAAATAAAAAAAAAACCATGAATTTTTCCTGAATGGGGCGTGGCTAGAGCTAGGATATTTATACATCCATTCATAGCACATGTCGACATAATGTTTTTGTTTATTTGTATAACCACTTTTTCGCAGTATTGTTTTAAACAAAAATGTAGGATACAACCTTAAAAACCATTCTTTCCTGTTATGTCGAATAACAAAACGTAGTGGGCGAAGTCGCCGGAGACAGAGAACATGCCTACATACCTAAAAGCGGTGCTATATTGTATGAGAACTTGTCTTATCTCTTTCTCTCTCACGGTTTACGACGTAAAAACCCGGAGAAAGTGATTTATCGTAAATTTGTATAGGTTGGGTAAAAATATTTAGCTCTCTCTCCATATATATTCTTGCTCTGAAGATATCGCAGAGTTCCAACAGTCCGAAGTCAGTAGGATTAAAGCATTCCTGATTTGGGGATGTTGCGAGATTGACGGGAAGGGGAAGGGGATGGTTGCGAAGTACCTGGCTATTGGATTTAGTCACATCACCTTTTCAAGCAACATCCTGACTCTGAATAATAGTCTCTCATAAAGGCTAAGAATTCTGATCTTCTTGGGCATGAGGTGCAAATATATGTAGTTATATTTCAAAACAGAAACAAGTGATTTTGAGGTATTCATGCATTCAAGTTTTAAATAAAATTGACAAACATAACAGTTGTCACAAAACAGACATTTATTTTCATCGATAAACTTAAAAATGTAGTACAGCTAGCATATGAAGTCAAGGGAACAACTGACTTGTTCCCTTCTTTCATCCGTAGTGAAAAAGATATGCGTAATTTATAATTCCATTAAGAAATTTCTTCAATATCTCGGTGACATTATTGAATAGCGGTTATTTATTCTTATTATGACGGCCTCCATGGTCGAGTGGTAAGACGCTCGACTACGAATTCAAAGGTCGCGGGTTCAAACCCGGCGTGCGCCAATAACTTTTATTTAATTAATATGTGTCGTAACACATTTAATTCATATAAAAATAATAAAAAGTATATTTGCGGCATGTTCCAGAGTGGTAGATACTCTAAGTATCGCCCTGGTGAAAGACCACCATTCAGAATCGAAACGTTGCTTGAAATGGCTTTAGCCGTGTTTGGTGACCAGATCTGAATAGCCAGGTACTTCCCAATCTCCTTCCCCTCCCCACTACCTTCAGCCTCACAACATGCCCTATTTGGGGATGCCATAGTCTCACTGGCTCTAGACGGTTGGGAGCAGTTGAGACTCTTGTGCGGTATTCATATAAAAAAATATATAAATATTATTATCTCAGTGTGACTAATACAATGATTTTTTCAAACTTGATTCTGTGTTGAATTGTATATTGATGTGAAAAAAAAAGTAAATTTTATAAATCAATGCATAAATCAACCAAAATGTAATGATATGTTTACATTTAGTTGATAACAAAAAATGTCATATTGGTAACTTTGCACAGCTGACATTGTACGTTGGAAACATCTACAGTGTAACTCTCTTATAAAGTTTTCAAGGGACTGGAAAGAAACTTCTTATGTGGGAAAACCGTACATGTATGTGGAATTATTTGGGCCATTTTTACATTTCAGTCTTCAAAGGACCGAAAAAACTTAAGCGTGAAAGTTTCTTATGGGGGAACTTTATAAGTGGGTTTCACTGTATATTTATTACATAATTATTATGACTTGTTTACCTTGTCCGAGGCTTGCGAATTGCAGAATTGTGTGTAGTCTATTAGTTCGGTGATGGTGGGTTTGTCTGAGCACACCACACATTGAGAACTTTTGCCGCGTAGCTTTACTAGAAAATAAAATTGTTACAAAATTAACTATTTAAACAATAACCGACCAGTAAGTGGCTGAGTGGACAAACACGTCGGATTTCTACCCGGGCGTTGCGGGTTCAATTCCTATGCTAGCTAAGTCCTCCATCATTGCACAAGCAACATCTTCAGCTTATTATGATGGTAATAGAAGTTTTTTTAAATTGTTAGTTTATTCGTAACCTGGGAATATTTGTCTTTGTTTCTAAAAAAGGAAGAAAACAATAAAATAGAAAAACACAGAAAAGAAAAAGAAAAAAAAAATAGGTTCCTCCTGAAAATTAAACCAAACACAAATTAAATTATTAAATTGAGGAGATATTTCACAAAAATTGGGCTTTATAAATTAGCCAAGTACTATTATTGTCATATTAATTTAGCGAATGAACGAAGAAAGGAGTGTGAAAAGAATATATGATGCGAAAGTTAATAGTAGAAGAAGTCGAGGACGCCCAAGAAAGACATGGACGATCAAGTGAATCAAATACTTGAAGTGAGTCATGTGAAGAGTCAGAATAACAGAAGAGTATGTATGAGACGGTGTATGAATGTGAACGAAGCAAGGAGTGTGTGTCAAGATAGAGTTTTATGGCGGTCCGTCCTCTCTGCCTACCCCTGCGGCGAAACGGCGTGGTGGTTAGTTAGTTAAATAATGATTAAAAAAACCTTTATAACCTAATTCCACTTATTTATTTTTAGACTCCAAAATTTCCTGTTATTAGAAATCGGACACAAGCAACCCCACATTTAGAGAAACGTCAAGTGAGGGTATCATCGTAAGGCTACACTCCTGCAGCCAGCGTGTTCGAGAAAACAGCCACTTTGCCAGTTTTTTACTATTTTCTTGCACACCGGACACTTCGACATACAGTTCGGTTGGAGGCCAGCATTTTCATGCCTTGAAATTTCTCCCTAGGAGAGAAAGGAAAAATTCGAGAATTCGGTAAATTTTATAACCAAATAAAATTGGTTTGCAATACTCAGAATTCCCCCACCCACAAATACCGAAAAAAATCTGTTTCAGAATCCACCCCCATCGATGTTAACATACTAACCCTTTGCACTCGAGTGCCGCCATAGAGGCGGCATGCATGGTTTGCCGTATTACTTGAGTTCCGCTGCTATGGCGGCAAGAAAATAAAGTCTTTTTTTCAATATTTTTAATATATTGTTTTTTTTACTTTTCGATTATAATATAACCAGAATCATATTAGCACAAATAAATAGTGATAATTTACGGAATTTGATCGAGAAACGAGTGATAAGTCATTAAAATCCGTTAAAAAAAAAATCTAAGAGAAATTCGAATTTCCGTATTATTTATTTACGGTTGTCATTATACCTCGTCTAAAGCTGCAGTCCGCCCCGTCAAACAGTAGCATGTGTCCCGTTATTGTTTCCTTGCCCAGCAGCAGCTTGAGGCACTCCAACGCCTGCAGGGCGCCCATGACCCCCGGCATGGGGCCCAGCACCCCGCTGCCGGAGCAGGAGCCCACTGCTTCGGGGGGCGGCGGTATGGGGAACAGGCAGCGCATGCAGGGGCCGGGGGGGAGCTGAAAAAAATAAGAAAGAATAAGAAACTAAACTACAGTAAAACCCGTATATGTCCAACGTAACATACAATAAAAAAAAGATATTTCTTTATCAACGATCGAATAGACTTATAAACAAACCGACAAGCTAGTGGACCATGCGGCACTTGTGGCAAGCGATCTGTTTTCTGTACTAACTCTCGGATTGCCGATAAGTTGGTCGCCACCTTAACGAGTTTCAGTGGTAGATTCGTTTTTCAAATGTTACGATATATAATGCTACGATGGCTGGCGATTGCGGTGTATTCCGTTCGTTTGGAAAGTTAGCTTTGCATACCCAATTTATTACATTTAGTAATTCAAGTTGGTAAGCTAAGCAGCATTACAAGCATATTTTAGAACTAGACAGAACAATTAAATATTAGTATTAATTAAGGCGCTAAGTACCAAAATATTCAAAACTGACATTATTATTTTTATTTTATGGAAATGCAAAATTAATTAAAGTTTTTAAATAATGGAAACTGTCGAGATTGCTTCAAACTATTAAGAAACATTTTTTTAAAAGGTATGCTATATATAATTTAATTACAAAATTAGTATTTTGTTACTACTAGAAGCAATTTAAGTTTTTGGTACTTACCGCCTTAATTAATACAAGTATTCAATTTATGGTGGATGTTCACCAGACCTTACACTATTTATATATGTTGTTGGTTAGGTTAGGTTAGATTTTTTTACTTTTGTTGAAAACTGGATATATAAATTACAACTGATAAATATTTTTATTTTTTTATATGAATACCGCACTAGAGTCTCAACTGCTCCCAACCATCTAGAGCCAGTGAGACTATGGCATCCCCGAATAGGGTATGTTGTGAGGCTGAAGGTAGTAGGGAGGGGAAGGAGATTGGGAAGAGGAAGGTTGGGAAGTACCTGGTCACCAAACACGGCCAAAGCCATTTCAAGCAACATTTCGATTCTGAATGGTGGTCTTTGACCAGGGCGATACTTACCGAGTATCTACTACTCTGGAACGTGCCGCAAATATACTTTTTTATTATTTTTATATGAATTAAATGTGTTATGACAAACATTAATTAAATAAAAGTTATTGGCGCACGCCGGGTTTGAACCTGTGACCTTTGGATTCGTAGTCGAGCATCTTACCACTCGACCATGAAGGGCGTCATATGTAGTAAGGATGACACAATTCACAATGTGGTAAGTTTTTAGGTGCATATTGCATTTAACTATGTATGTACATGCATCAAAAACACAGGAACAGTACAAAACTAGCTCTTTTCGAAATTAAAAATGAAATAACTAAAATTGATGTAATTTATAATTATTAACAGTCACCTGTGAATCTTTAGGCCTGTAATTGTAAATCGTCAATTGTCCTTCCAACTTCAGCGCGCTTGCTGACACCAGGGGTTTACCGGACATCACACATGCATCATTCAGCAGGTACCTGGTGACCACATTGTCCGTGGCGTCGATGACAACGTCGTACATGCGTATGATTTCAAGCGCGTTCGAGGAATCCAACTGCACCTTGTACGGGGTTACTTTTATGGTAGAGTTAATTCTGGAAAATAAATCTGATTGATGATAAGAATATTAATACTCTTTACCTCTAGACTGTATTAACCACCTCACAGCGCCGATCTGTCACATTATTCTCAAGCATTTAGATTTTTTAAGCTGAAAAATAGCTGAGACCAAAAGGATTAACTGTTTGACATATACAAGTCTCACTGAGGCTGCTGGCTCTATTGGTGAATTGTGTGGAGCGCTAAGGGGAGTGAGAAAAGTTTAGTAAAACTCGGCAATTCAAATTTTTTCACAAAAAATGTATGTATATATTTAGGTGGAACCTGGCAAAAAAGAAAGCCAACTGCCTAGAGCTAGTGAGACTATGTTCCGCAGGTGGAAAATAGTGGAGAAGAAGAAAGGAAAGAGGAAGGTAAGGAAATACCTATCTAATGTTTCTATTCTGAATAGTGATCTCTTAATAGGGAGATACCTACTGTTATTTAATTCCGCATTAATTTTTTAATTATTTCATCGGAACATTAGTTTCTTTTATTCTTTTAAGGGTTTATATCTGTTATGTATGTTAACAGTGATACCTTTAGCACGGTGATCGAAAAATATACCAAAAATGTACACCTGAATATAAATGTCGAAAACATAACTTTACAAAAAAATAATTATTTATTCTTTGCCGAGTTATCAATCAGCAATCTATAGGCTCAAAGTCAAGGATCTTACTGCTCTGCCGTGACGGACTTTAAATCAAAGCAACTCTTCGATTACGATGCTCTTTCACCAGGGCAATACTGAGAGTTCTAAAATTCAACCCTATGGATCCAATACTAAAGTAAATTACAGTAAATGGTATTCAAAATCCTAGATTCACTACCTGTTCAACTCCTAGGGATATCCCATTGATAAAAGATTGAATTAATCTTAAGTTCTTTTAATTAATATTTTACAATAAACTAACCGTCTCATGGCCACGGCGGCTGACTCCACCTTGGCCATTCCCACCGTCACCTCGGAATGGAGGAGCTGCCTGTGGATGTTTGTTACCTCTACGTCGTCATCGTCTACGATGCCAATGTGACCTGGAAACCACTTAATAAGATGAACACAGATTCTTATGTTATCAGCGCAGGGGAACTGGCCGGCTATGAGAACGGAAATAAAAAGACAAACAATTTATTTTCTCTTCCTCGATTATTTGTACAAAAGAGTATCTTTCTCGTTTCATATAAGATATGCACACAAACTTTTATGAATATCCTTGATTCCCCTGCTAATAATTTTATGTCAAAATCTTTTTTTGCTTTTATTTACTACAATAGGGTACAGAAGATGACCGTGACGTCACACCGGCCAAGCACGCTATCCAGGGTCCTGGTGAAAATATGAGGAAGTATCAATTTCATCTTATCAAGTGATATGGAGTCGTTCCAACTTTTTATTTAAATCAAAACGAATCAAAAAGCATTACATAAAAAATCTGTTTTCGGAAACAGAAAAACAAATTTTAAATATTCCACACGTTTTTAATTGTATCCCTCCCTCATTTTATGAAAACACCTTATTATTTGAAACTGGAACAAGTTAAATTAGAAGTAAAATATTAACCACAAAATAATATTAAATTTGTTAGGTTGACAAAAATACCTGAGTACTTGGGAAGTTGCTATCATAAAATTAAATTAATCGATTAAGCAAGTGTTTTAATTATTGAAGGAAAAAGTTGATTAACATACCCACGCCAGCCCCTGCTAAATACCCTGCGGCCGGGCAGCCTAGCCCCCCTGCGCCCACCACCAGAACGGAGCTCTTAGTCAGGGTGTGCAGAGAGTGCAACGGGGGGCCCAGTTCTGTCACGAGACACTGGCGGCTGTAGCGCTCCACCGCCCACTTGGGGGCACCTTCCGACCAAGATGCTGCCCTGGCATCCTGCAATATATAACGTGCTTATTAATACATGTAGGAATATTACTTGCTTTGGAGTGGAAGGAGTTACAAAATGGGATCGAGTGAGAAGCTCGATGATCTGAGATGTGCTTAGCATCCAAACCCTGCTATTCTTCACAGAAAAGTCACAAATGAGGTGGCTTGGAATATCAGAAGAATGTCTTCTGCTTAAAAAACTGTGTGCAATTCCAGAGGGATGACGTCCAGTGGCAAAGTTGGGGAAAGCAACTCCAGAGGCTGTGCGAGAAGAGGCTAGGCCTGCTATGGACGGAGGCCACTGAAGAAGCCCAGGGCAGGAAACCCTTGGTGGTGCCTTGTCGAAGCAATGGGTCCCAAACCTCGAAAAGGATAGGATAAGGGAAAGAAGATGAGATGAGATGAGAATTCAGGGTACTTTCCTGTTATCTGGAGACATTTCTCTATCAGTTCGAAAATAAAGTATTGCAAAAACAATTACCATTAGGAATACTTTTAAATCATACATAATATAACCCAAACTAATTATCAAGCCTAATTTGGTTATATTGTTGATGGGAATCCATCACTACGTAAATCATATTTGGCCACTTTACAGAACAGAGAGAACAAACGATTTTACGCAAATAGATAAAGGTATTTAGATGCGCGGTGAAACTGTTTTCATTGAAGGACAATACCATTATATTTAAAAAAATGTATTTATACTTTACCCATGTATATTCATTGTCGCGGGATGATGTTACAAATGTGGTGATGGTTTGCCGTCAAGGATATAAGATTATACCGGTTTCGACCGGTTAGTAGCCTGTTGATAAATGCGTCGAGTTCCCCGCCCAGGCGGCGTGGGTTCAATTCCTCCATTATTACACAAGCAACATTTTCAGCTCATTATGATAGTAGTAGGAGAATTTAAATATTGTCTGGTTATTCGTAACCCGGGAATGATTTTCTTTCTTATAAAATAAAATTATAATTATTATGTTTATTACTATATTTTCGAGTTACCAGAGAAATGGCTCTCGTTAACAATTTAAGTATCGATATTTACGACAGGTGAATTTTAAGATAAGGTAATCAATAGGTTTTATTACACCATCATTTCTTATACAATGAAATTCAAGACAAAAACAGAACATAATACATGGAATAAGATGCTAGTTCAACATAATATAGTACACGAATATACGTCAAATAAAATAAAAGAGAGGTTAATGATAATTTAGTTAGTTTAATTAATTTGGTACCAATAGTTTATGTTAACTAGGTAGAAATAAATAATAGTTATTCAAGTGTTGATTTTGCCATTTTACCAAACAAACAAATAGTTGATTAACGCGTATTAACTGACAGCTGTAAAAAATATTATTTGTACGATTTAATTTCAAATAAACAATGTCCAATATACAGAAAAAAATTAAAATAAAAACTAGAAATCAGAAATATATACGACGGCATATTTTGTTAGCTTTGCATCGAAAACATTCAGCTGAAATATTAAGTAGCCATCAAATAGGTTGTGGGCTAGAGGGTATTCTTATCTTAGGTTTTGAAAAATATTGTGCAATATTTAATACAACAATTTTCACACAAAATATTGTCATTTCTGTCAACATTTAATCATTAACTAGCTAAAATATGAGTTAAGCCGGCAAAACTAGCAAACATGACAATTATTCAAAGTAAACTTACATTGTTTATTTCTTGCTCTTTACGTTTGAGAAGTTCATTTTCCTTGAATTGCAAGGATTTTCTCAGTTGAAACACTTCTTCTTCCAACTCCGCGACACTCATTTTTTTAACTCAACCTTCTGGAAATTAAATAACAAAGTCTGAAACAGACTCTGAAACCTTCAAACACGTCAATACCCGAATACCGCCAATAAGAATTTGAAGTTTGTCACGCTGTTTTCTGTTTTGACTTTTGACTAGAGATGTCGATATTCTGGTCCCGGTTATTTTGTCCCGGTGACATGTCGGTCACTGAAATAGGCTATTTTTGGAACTGGTTAAGTAGTAACCGGTGGTTTTATTTGGAATTTCCTGACGAAACGTACACACTTCCGGTTTTGGTTCTTTTTCACTAAAATTACTCTGGCAACTTCCCTCCCCCTATGATATAAAAAAATATCAAGGAACGTAACTCAAAAAGTCTCAGACAGTAAAACAAATTCAACACTTTTCAAAATATGTATGAGACGATGTATGAATGTAAATGAAGCAAGGAGTGTGTGCCAAGACAGAGTTATATGGCGGTCCGTCCTCTCTGCCTACCCCTGCGGAGAAACGGCGTGATGGTTAGTTAGTTATCGTATTTTGCGACTCTTTAACAAGTATTGAATGAAGTGATTTTTGATGTTGATAAAAATCTGATTTCTTCACTTAATTTTTTTTTTTGTAATGAATAAAATATGAATGTCCCTCACTATTTGTTTGGCATGAAGTGATGCGCGCAGCAAACTCGAGTCACTGTTAGTTTACAGTACGCCATTGTCCCAACTAGTCACGATTCGCTTGGGTCCAAAGTAAATATTTCGGTTTTAAGATAATCAAAGGATTATTGCAATGTTTTAATGCAATATTTATTAGAATCTAAGGTGCGCCACCGGGAAAATTGATCAACATGCCGTTTTCGCGTTTAAAAAATATTACAAGTTATTACTATGTTTATTCAATCATAATGAACGTCTATTATTTCAAAGTTCGGGATTTATTTTCTTCTTACAAGTGTTATCATTGAAATCGAAAATTGTGTATTCAATAAATTGTTTTCTAAAATAATAATTATAAAAGTGTAGTAGATTTTTTTAAATAATACTAGGATACTGTAGTATTATGTGCAATAAGAGTGCGACGAAGTGAATTATTGTGATTGGATTATCAGTGCTTCAAGCCGTTACTTCGAAAGGTAGTTCTTCAGGCAGACGAGCAGCATCAACTTAAGTAGTGAGTGCATTTTTCCATATTAAAAACGGTTTTCAGAATTCAAGGATGCTTTAGAATTTCAATAATTATATTCATTAGCCTCACCATTGGGTTGAAAGGTAAAAGTGTTTTTGTATTAATTTACCATTGATTGGTTTTTTTTAATTACAAAATAAAAAATAATCAATGTGTACAATTAGGTAAATATGTTTTAACAACATGAAAAAAGAATTTTAACGCAAAAGTAAAAAAAAAAAAAAACTCAACTCTACATTAATTCTATCGTTGTGTTTTCAACATTATATCAAATTCAATATTAATAAAAGCAGCATCGGTGTATAATATCAAATGTGTCATGTGAGTATGTAGGCTAAAGTCATATTTAATATTTAGCCATGTACAAACACATATTTTAACTTTTTAATTTATCTTAGCTTATTAAGGATTAACATATTTTTTATTATCCATAATTAAAAAGTTTTTAACAATAATTTTAACCGTTGTTATGATTAGAGACATTAATAAATAAATAATGATTTATTTTAGAAGGCATGCAGATTCAAGGGCAATGCAATTTTTTTTTTCTTATCATAACATTGCCCACCTTACCTAAATTTCAAATAAATCAGGTTGTTAAATAATTTTAAATATAACCGATTCATTCAACGCATAATTTAAACAAGAAAATCATACAAAAATAGTACGTTTATCAGGTCTGTAATTTTTTTCAAAATAAGTCCACTGCCTCTACCGAAATAATATTTTTACGTAGGTACTGTGCTATCTACTCGGTGTCTAATGTAATGTTAAAGTAGGTGAACAAAACAACGGGTCAGAATAACGGCTTGACAAAATTCAACAACATCGTAAAGAAAAGCTAATTGATTTGACCTTTTTATTCAGTAGCTTTACATTGCTAGCGGGATCGAAGGAAGGAAATTTAAATACGAGTCACCCTGGGAGCGGGTAGGCGCGGCGTGATCTGTGATAAACTCTTGTCAGATAGCTAACGAGCTGTCACTTTTCACTAATATCGGTAAATTTTAACTTTAAACATGTCGGAAAGGCTGCCGGCCTGTGTCATAGATGTCGGCACGGGGTACACCAAGCTGGGCTTCGCCGGGAATAAGGAGCCGCAGTTCATTATACCTTCAGCGATCGCCATCAAGGAATCCGCCAAAGTGGGCGATCAGTCATCGCGGCGGCTCGGCAAAGGTGTGGAAGATCTCGATTTCTTCATCGGAGATGAAGCCTTCGACGCCACGGGCTACTCCGTCAAGTACCCGGTGCGCCACGGGCTCGTGGAGGACTGGGATCTCATGGAGAGGTTCATGGAGCAGTGCATCTTCAAGTACCTGAGGGCGGAGCCGGAAGATCACTTCTTCCTGCTCACAGAGCCGCCGTTAAACACCCCGGAGAACAGGGAGTACATCGCGGAGATCATGTTCGAATCTTTCAATGTCCCCGGCTTGTATATCGCAGTGCAGGCCGTCCTGGCGCTGGCCGCTTCTTGGACCTCCCGCACCACCAGCGACTGCATCTTCACCGGGATCGTCATCGACAGTGGCGACGGAGTGACCCACATCATTCCCGTGGCCGAGGGCTACGTCATCGGCTCGTGCATCAAGCACATCCCCATCGCCGGGCGCAACATTACCTCTTTCATTCAGTCCCTGCTCCGAGAGCGTGAGGTCGGCATTCCTCCGGAACAGAGCCTCGAAACGGCCAAATCCATCAAGGAACGATACTCCTACATCTCTCCGGACATTGCCAAAGAGTTCGCAAAATACGATGCGGATCCGAGCAAATGGATTAAGAAATACACTGGGGTTAACGCCATCACAAAGAATCCGTTCACCGTGGATGTCGGGTACGAACGTTTCCTCGGTCCGGAGATATTCTTCCACCCGGAGTTTTCTAACCCTGACTTCACCACGCCGCTCAACGAAATGGTGGACGACGTCATCCAGAACTGTCCGATTGATGTGAGGAGAGGACTGTATAAAAACATTGTTCTTTCCGGAGGTTCGACGATGTTCAGAGACTTTGGTCGTAGACTGCAGCGGGACATCAAGCGCACAGTGGACATGAGACTGCGGACCTCGGAGATCCTGTCAGAAGGAAGAATCATTCCAAAGCCGATCGGCGTGCAAGTTGTATCGCATCACATGCAGCGATGCGCCGTGTGGTTCGGCGGCAGCATGCTCGCATCTACTCCCGAGTTCTACCAGGTGTGTCATACCAAGAAGGATTATATGGAATACGGGCCCAGCATTTGCAGGCACAACCCCGTCTTTGGAGCGATGACCTAACTCCTGAACAAAGTATTAATAACGGATGTTCGTCTGTGGATTCCATTATTATTTATAAAGACTTTAAGCAAATACGTTATAATTTTTTTTAAATAATTTCCACATGTACAAAGACATTGTAGTGAGTGGGCTTTATTGATTGTATACTTTTTTTAATTTTAAATTTTATCAAATAAATCAATAAATAATTGATACATGTTGTGATTTATGTGAAAACAAGTGTCTACATTCTTCTGAATATTGTTAGAAGACAAAAAGCCCTCCAAACTAACCAGTGGCCAAATTCACAAAAAGGATTGCTCAGTATATGATTCAAATGTCGAATTTAATGTTTCAAAGACTTAATCATGTCTGATTACGACCAAAGGGGATCATAATGACAATTTAGTCACCTTCAACGGAAGTAACCTTCCCAACAAGCCTTCCATTGACATGCTTGGTGTAACCTTAAGTGACCAGCTGAGGCACGGTGGCTCCATCGAAGCCAGAGTAAAGTTAGCCTCTCAGAAGTTGGGCATATTGCACAGGGCCCGCAGATACTTTAATAGGACACAACTACTGACCTTGTACAAATCGCAAGTGCACCACACGTTTTATTTGGCAGCCACCTCTGGTCTCTGACTGTGTGCAGAAACTGGCGGTCCGTTTGATAGATTCTCTTATCGTAACAAATGGATTGCAATTTTTGGTGTACAGGCGTCAGGTGGGAATGCTGTCCTTGTTTTACCAGTATTTCAATGGAAGATGCTCCAAGGAACTTGAAACCCATTATTTGTACACGGTTGACATTCAATACATGAGAATGGGTCGCTTTTATGACTCGTTCTTGTGTTCAACAGCTCGGCTGTGTAATGATTTTTCGGCTTCTGTGTTACCTCCCTCCTTGAATATGGGCCTCTTCAAGACCTAGGGTTCACTCTTTCCTTTCCTCAAAAAGACCCCCCACACAGCATCCTCAAAGATGACAGGCCCTAAGGAAAATTACAAAAAAAAAAAAAATTGAATAATAATTAATCGCCAAAAATTCTAAAATTAAATTTTTCCATCAACTTATAATGTTATAATCTATATTCACTATAGTGAACATCTTAGCCGACAAAATAAGGCAAATATTAAGATGTTCATAGAAAAAGGTAAATAAAATGGTATATATCAAAAATATAAACTGGAAATTCATAGAAAAATATATTTATGTTAGAGAAGAGAGAAAGTTAAATAAGAGAAAAAATAACTTAAATCTGATTTAATAAGAATAATTATTGATAATTTGGAGCAGTCAATATTTTCTGTCATCCGACTTAAAAATCTATAAATCTGACACTGCGCTTTCCATTTCAGAGCCCTACTATGAATATTTTTATTTTTTTTTCCAGTCAAGTTAATAAGCATGATGTATTCATGCTGACAGGAAATGAATAATATGATTTTTAACATACACATTCATGCATCAGACTGATAAGAGGTCTTGCTTCAATAAAATTAATTCAGAATTGACCAGTTACAAATAATGACACATTTAGTGGGATACAGATTTTTTGATAGTGATGATTTTTTATAACAATTTATGTGCTTGACACAGATAACTTTGCAGATGCCCAAAGATGGAGGTAATGTTTTTAGATCCATAAATTTTATTGTATGCACAAAATATACAACTGCATAGTTATCTGTGTCGAGTTGTATGCAGTTGCCTCCCATCTATGTTGTTATCTGCGGTCACAGGTTTAACAATCTATATCGGCTTCACAGCTTTCGCAAGGTGTATTGATGATGAGGGTTGAATAAAGGAAATCAGGTTATTAAGAAGTATTTATTGGGATGGTGCAACATACAGATAGAGTTACATTGTGGCACAGACGGGAAACATATTGAATGACATATATGAAAAAATACCTACCAACACATAAAATTACTAGCCTAACATTAAACTTAACAAGTTTTTTTTTTCTAAAATATATTTTTCTCACTGGCAACACTTGTTCCATTTGATTACATCTATCAAAACATAATTGTTCATCTAATTTATTTAAAAAAAAAACATTCTATTTTTCAGACAGTTGACTCTATTTGATATAACTTTGTTCAAATAACTACAATATTATTATGAATATGAGTCGATCAATCAATGAGTAATTTTCATTGACAGCAACAAGATTAGCTGCACATTCGTCAGACGAGACAATAATGAGCTAATATATATATTCAGACATGCTGGAAATGATTTAAAGTTTTACAAACATGATTGAAAAGAGCAAAAATGAACTTAATTAATTGTTTACGGACATGAAATAAACACAATATTATGTCTTATATGATTATAAAATTATAAAAAAAGGAAGCTCAAATTGTTTGGATGATTGAAAATGGGCTCAAAATATTTAGATACAATAGAAAATGAGTTCAAATTATTCAGATATGATAAAAATTTGTTCTAAATTCTTCAGATACAATAGAACATTATTCCAAAGATTTACTGTATATTATTCACTACGAAAATAAACTAATTTTCATCAGTTTAGACTAGGTTATAATTTCAGACTGTTAGGTTAAAATGAGTCAAATTACGACTCAAATGGCTTATTTATGGCAAAATAAAATCAGTTAGTAGCCATCAAACAGAGTGTGACGGTACCTACCCATTTAATTACAGTAATATTAAATGACATGGAGTGACGCTGAAAAATAATAACTTTAAAAAATATATAGATGCCAACTAAGCTTAATACTTTTAAAAGTAACTTAAAAACTAAGCAAAGTGAACACATAAAACGTAGCTCTAATTAATGTTAAAAAATATTTACTCTGCAAAAAAATCAAGCTCTGAAAAAATCTAGCTGCAAAAGAATTGAACTAAAATCGAAAATTCGCAAAAAAATAAATTATTGTTAAAAATACCATAATCACTGTTTTTTTTTCAGATTTTAGCAAATTAACCTCATAAGGTTTTGCATATTGAATAGAATATGATTGTAAATATATAATATGTATCATATTTTTTATAACATTTGAAACTTAACAAGGTAATAAATATATATTAAAATATATCAGTTTTGTTCACATTTAGTGGCAATATTATAAATGCAAATAAGAAAAACTAAACCTGATCTGACCTGTAGAAATAATACATGTTTAAAATTATCAAAAAAGACCAGGAGTTATTACGATTTTAGTCAATAAACTAAAAAAGGTTCAACATAAAATGTTTAAGATGTCAATAGCATGACGAAAATGTAAAAGACTAAGCAAAGGTCTCATTAATATTTAACCAAAGTTCAAAATTCATTGTTGCTAGCAAATAAATAGTGTTGTAAGGTGTGAAATTAGTGCTAGAGTTTGGGGAATCGCATCCCAGGTGTCTTTAATGGCACTTACTCATGTATATTCTAACAACCTTTAGTGGTTACGGTATGATAAAAATGAGGAAGCAAGTTTTTAAAAATTAGTTGGTCTTATTTGTATTGGTAATATAACCACAGTGAAACTATGGCAAGCATATTTGAAGGTTTTGAGCAGGTATGTATATAAAAAGCTCCATTTAATCCAAAGATATAGAATTTATAGATGTCCCTCTGGTACTAATAGACGGAACCTTCATGACATTATCTGACAACAGCTAGATATTTGACACATTTTTAAAAGGTTTTATTCTGGCACTCCAGGGGTTGATCTAAGTTTTCTATATCTGTGATCAACTCTACCAAATAAAAATATAATATATTTCTCCTTATAAACTAGATAAATATTGACAAACAATGTTGCATTTTAAAAGTTGTTAAAAATATTGCATAAAATGACTAAAATAGTAAACAAAACACATGTAAAAATGTTGATAAATTATGCATTATTGTGTGAGCAACTAATTTATAAGTAAAATTTGAATTAAACTTTAGAGCTGCTATTTGTTAATTTCTTCTAAAAATAATAGTATTGCGAAAGTTTAATATAAACTAATATTTAAAGTAAATTCATCTGTAATTGTTACTTTATGCAATTAGTTTTGTGGAAAGCAGATGTAGAATAATATTTTGTAAATGGATATGGGTGCCATAATTGATTATTATTATTGATAAAATATGTAATATTTTGATAGTATTTCATGAGAAGAGAGTCTGTATTGTTCATGAACTAGTATAATGTCGAGGGTTAAGAAAAGTTAACAAAGCTATAAGATAAGTGACCAAATAACAGCTTTTCAGGGAGGAGAAAAAAACAGATATCCACTCTGTGAAAGGTTTTACTTAATCAAGAAACAATAAACTGAATACATCATAAAGGCAGTGGTGTCATCAATTTTTGTAAAAAATGGGTTTACATAAAACAAACTTCTGAAAAATGATGTAGTTACAAAAATCATTTTGTCAACCATACAGCTAATGTCATATTATACATTGCTTTTAAGTGAAAGTTTATTTATTAACAGATTTCTGGAAGTTAGTTTTTGACAAAAGAATAACCAAACTGGAAATCAGTTGGATGAAAGAGCTGCATAACTACTAAAATATTACAAAGTAGTTTTGAAATTACTTACAGTTGTATGACAAATATCTGGCAGCCAAAAAGGTGTATTATTAAGTTATCATTCAATTGCAATTTTTTTTTGTCGATGGTAGATGCTTTTGATACCATACTATAAAAAAATGCAAAAAAAACATAATTTGACAAAAACATTATTTCTTAACCCTCAATATTATGTCCTATCCATTACATCTCAACAGTTTCGAATATTGAATTATTATTGCAATATTTAGAACACTGCAGTAGTTAGGCACTGCTTCAGTGTTGCTATTCGGAAATTTTAAGTTCCGCCAATTCTTTTTCTTCATCGACCTCGTCGTCGTCTTCATCGTCAGACCCGTGGACTGATGCGGCCGGTGTTGTTGCCCCTGAAAAGCATAACCATAGATAAATAATTCACATCTTTATTTATATATTAAGTTACTGTCAATTTGAAATTTCGTACATATCGTTTTTTTACAGTAAAAAAATAAAGAAAGATATTATGTACAACATCTAAATTTGGGATGAGTTCCTATTCACACAGTAAACGATAATACGGTAAATATGCAGAATATCAAAAGAATTTCGAAAACGGTTTGTTTTCCATTGATGTAATATAAGAAAGACCTTTATAACAATTTTTATTAAAAACAAACCTATTCCAACCCAACCCAGTACGACATAATTAAATAAAAAGCTGATTGGATATTTTTTAATAAATGGTTTCATCCCGCTCAACAGTAATTGAAAATGCTCGTATTCAGAAGTGAACAATTATTTTGCTTTTATTATAGATATAAATGTATTCAATGTTATGGGTTTTGCAGTAAAATTGAAAAGTTAAATTTTATAAAAGTACTTACCGAATTAACAAGATAAGTACATACTTTAAGTAATTTTCATAATATTTATGACTTTCTCACCTTTGTTCGATTTTACTTGAAAGCCCACAATATCAGAAATTATGCATATTTATTAATAATTTAATGATGTTTACGAAATTTTGCATGCAAAAATAGTACCTACTTGGAACTAAATCACACTGTAATATACAAAAATAATGTTCACTACAAGTGCACTAAGCAATAAATACAGCTTTTAAGTTACGTTGAAAATTTCTGTGCATTCCTAAACCATAACCTCTCACTATAAACATGTAACCGTAAAGACATACCGCTGATAGCTTAATTGTAACCTTTCCATTTTTGTCATACACAAAGCATGTGACAGAAAGAGGCTACAAAGTTCTCAGAAGCAGAACCATACTGTGAAATTCCACCAGCTGTTTTATTTTTAAAGTTTTAGTTTACACTTGTCAAAATAGACACTATTTAATGTGCAATAAATAGCTAGTGCCCAAAATATGTGGTGAATATCTGAACAACCCTGCAAAAGGTTGTAAACCAGTTTTAAATAATTATGCCTAAATAACTATGGCTGTTATGGTGTTTGTCTACAACTATAATAGCCATAACTCTCGGCTAACTGATATAGGCAGTTTTGCAACACGGTGGTATAGATCTATCAAACATAAAACTGAAATCAATATGCATCTCTAAAATCAAAAACCCCCTTGATAATAGTTCCACAAGGTGTGTGAAAATTCAGCCCACCATAGAAGATGTTGTAATAGTCTACCATAGAAACTAGTAGTAGACGGAAAGTCACGCCTGGTCGACTTTGCCCCGATCCACCGCGTCACTTTCGCCGTCTGGCGCGCCCGGTCCTTCGGCCGTGCGTACGTCGATCTGTTCACAAACCATGGATTTGCTTAGACTCTGTGAAATACAGACAACACTGTCTTTTGTTTCAGAAGGAGCCGTATTCAAACTGTCAGTTTCTTCGATTTTTTCCATTTTCAAACTGTCAGTTTCTGTCTTGGCTTCCAAGTTGTCAGTTTTATCTTCGGATTGTTCGATTTCTTGCATTATATCACGAACCAACCCTTTTTTCTTAAAAAAATCAATTTCTATTCCTCCATCTTCGCCTGTATCAACGATATTCATCGTTTTTTCAATATATTTCGTTTTTATCTCGTGCACAAAGCATACGGTAATATCGCGATCTTGCTCAATGCAATCTTTGCTTTTATGTTGATCGCAGTTTTCGTCTATGTTTAGTGTTTTGTCAGTGAGTTCTTCGTTGTCTATGGGTTTGTAGCTGTCTATGCTTTCATCATTCTCCGATGCTTCAGAACAATCGGGAGTTTGGGTGATTTGATTTTGGCAATCGTTTAGCATTGAAACTGTCCAGCAAAAGAAATAAGGAAAAATAACATGAAATGCAATTGACTAGATTTATTAACTTAAAATAGACAGATTTTATTAGTTGTTGCCAAAATTGATAGTGAAAAAAAAATTGTAAACATGCACTTTGAATTTTGATGTTGAATAATTTCGTGTTTTAAAAGCACATTCCTTTGGATCATCTAAGCACAATTTAAAAGTCATTTGCATTTCAGCTATCCAAAAAAAAAAGTTTGTACACTTTTTACACCTGCCAAAAATCGGAATAGACATAAACATTAGGTAGGTATATAGACAAAATAATTTTACAGTCAAGAAAAACTATTACATCTATTTTAACAGATCTAAATTAACAACGATAAGACACTATTTTAATAGGGTATTTTCACAGTTTATTTTTATAAAATAAATTATTTATATAAAATTTTTACATCGATTTTAATAACAAAGTTATTGTTTTTCTATTCCCACTAAAACAATATTTTCGTGTCAAAGACAACCGTAACTTTATGCCCCCAAACTTTAAATATATTACATATGCAACCTCCGAGCAATAATATACAAGAGAGAGAGCGCTGTAGTCAATTTTTACTAGGTTTGCCGGACTCGGTTAGACCTGGGCGTGGCTAGGACTAGGGCTAGGGTATTTATACATCCATTCATAGCACATGTCGACATAATGTTTTTGTTTATTCGTATAACCACTTTTTCACAGTATTGTTAAAAACTATATAACATGTAACCTAATTAACTGTTGAGTTATGTCAATTTATTTCGCGTATCATAACGTGTGGGCGGAGTCATCGGAGACGCGGGACACGAAGAACATTCTAACAATACTTTAAAGCGGTGTGATAATTCGGGAAAATTTGTTGTCTCTTTCTCATGGTGTACGATGTAAAAACCGGAGAAAGTGATTTATCCCAAATCTGTATAGGTTGGGTAAAAAGAATTAGCTCTCTCTCCATATATTGTTACTTCAAGTATACAACAGTATCCGTCTTTAATTTGTGAAAATACCCTATTATGAGAAGGTACTTTTTAATTCTTCAACTAACACAACCAATGGTCTAGTTTCTAATGAATTCATGTCTAAAACATATATATTTATATTGTTGTCATCTTACCACGTTTACTACTAGCATCTTCAGTAAAGAAATATGGGCAGCGGTAATTTTATGGAAAAGTTTTAGTTAGAATATTATATTGCTTAAAAAAAGTGTTAAGTGGGTAATTAATCATTCTCATAGTCCCTAGGAAATTTTATATAAACAAATCACAATATACAAATCTGCATAAGACAAACTCGGAATCTGTCGTTTGCTTTTTTTAAGAAGGAGGTTTTTGCTTTTTTACAATGCAATCGCTTCCTTTTACGAGGGAAGCGTTGCATGTGTTAGAGTGAACGGTGATTTTACGAAAAAGGTGTAAAGCAAGGCTGTGTAATGTCACCGTGGTTGTTCAATTTGTACATGGATAATTGTATGCAAGAATTGAAAGGTGTGGGCTTGGGCGCGAAAATGAACAATCTGAAAGTATGTTGCCTATTGTATGATGCGGACGATGCGGTGCAGATTGCCGACAGTATGGAAGATCTACAGTTTCTCGTGTCTAGGATGAACCAAGTATGTATGCAGAATGAGTTGATGATGAATGTAAGTAAGTCCAAAGTCATGGTGTTTGAAAGAGAGAGTACGCAAACAGCGTGCAATATAGTTGTGAATGATGAATACTTGGAGCAAGTGGATGAGTTTGTGTATTTAGGAAGCATGTTTACGAGAGACGGAAAGACTGATAAGGATATTGACAGAAGGGTGAATGCAGGAAACTCCATTAATGGAGGACTGAACGCTGTTGGCGTAAATAAGAAATTGTCCAAAGAAGCGAAGCTAGCAGTCCACAATGAAGTGCTTATACCAACCCTGATGTATGGCAGTGAGGCATGGAACTGGCCGAGGAAGGAAGAAAGTAGACTGAATGCTGTGGAAATGAGATCCCTGAGACGTATGTACGTAAAACCATGTATGATCGTATTTAAAATGTGGATATCCGGAAAAAATGCAAGGCTGATGTGTGAGCGTAATGAATAGGATCAATAAAGGGACGTTTAGATGGTTTGGGCATGTAGAGCGAATGAACGAAGAAAGGAGTGTGAAAAGAATATATGATGCGAAAGTGAGTGGAAGAAGAAGTCGAGGACGCCCAAGAAAGACATGGCACGATCAAGTAAATCAAATACTTGAATCGGGTCATGTGAAGAGTCAGAATAACAGAAGAGTATTTATGAGACAATGTATGAATGTGAATGAAGTAAGGAGTGTGTGCCAAGACAGAGTTATATGGCGGTCCTTCCTCTCTGTCTACCCTTGCGGTGAAACGGCGTAATGGTTAGTTAGTTAGGTTTTTAACTAATGCATATTTCCTAATAAGATTGTCTCTAAATAAAAATGGAATGTTTTGCCTGAAATCAAGTTTGCAATCTTTGCTTGCAAAAATAAAGATGGATGCCTCATGTAGAAAAAAAGTTGAAACAGCATTATCGATTTTCAGAAAATTCAGTTATTAGGAGCCACTTTTTAATGGTTTATTTAGACGTAGTTATGCAGAAAGCATCCAACCTCAAAAATTAAACTGAGAAAAGGGCGTTTGAAAATATGACGACAAAAAAGCAATTATATGCGTAATCGGCATTTGTAATGTGAATATCAGTGTTTTTTTCTTTTTTGAGCATTATTATAAATAGGTAATTTATAATCTATTTATGTGTTTAATAAAAAAATGTACTTCTTGTGTTATGTTACATTTTATAATGTTTTTGAACATTAATTTAAGTCAAATATCTACAATGTGTGTTAGTAAAAAAAGTAATTCCCAAAAATCTATTGCATTTGGAGCTTGGACGTTTTCAGCATATAAATCTCATATTTATCTATAGGAAAACATGTAAAACCCGATTTTGGCAAATTGTGGGTTGGAAGCTTTCTGCATAACTACGTCCATTTAATAGTATAAGGCATTGTCATTTAAAAAATATTACATCTGTTATGAACTGCTTTGAATATTAGCAACCTTTTTGCTACTGTAACTTGATGCCAATGGTCATAAACGTAATAACATGGTAATTTTTTTTTGCAACAAAAAGTTTAATATTTTCAAAAATATAAAAATAATGAATTAATTCATTTAAAATATAAAAGACTTACGGGAGTGGGAGGGGCTAGGGGGCTCAGAGAGGGGCCGGGGGTAGGAGAAGCGGCCGCCCACCTCAGACTCGACCTCGTCCACGTAATCCGGGTAGACCTCTCGGAGCGCACGCACGCTGGCCTGCCTGTAGAACTGTCAACAAACAATTGTTAGAAATTAAGTTGAGGGGTTTTAAAATTTATTTATTAACTATATATTTCTGTTTACCAACATTCAAACAAAAAAGATTTGAAATATTGTACTTACGATGCCAAGATTTCTCCAGTCCATCAGGTCGGAAAGGCGCTCGGTTCTGTTTCTCTGGATAATTCTTTGACGGCGATTTAACCTGCAAAAGAACAACATTTCCAGATGTTTGTTAAGTTTGAAAGGAATTAATATGTGCTATTTCACATATGAGGGGCTTAGAAGCAAAGGCAGCAATCTCTAAAAAACGGTTCTGTAGCATTGTCAACTTTTGAATGATTATTATAAAGAAATGGAGAATGAAGTGTACAAAAATGTTAGTGCACATTAAACTAGGAACAATTTGAAATAATTATCTCTAAATTTATCAACATATTCACAAAAGAAAAGTGCATTAAACGTTAAATCAACTTTCCAAGAAATAATTTAAAATGAAGGAGATTGCTGCCTTTGCTTCTAAGCCCCTCATATGGTCAATAAAAAAAATATATATAGAATATTTGCGGTGCCTTCCAGAGTGGTAGATTCTCTCAAGATCACCCTGGTTAAAGGCCACCATTCAGAATCTAAATGAATTAAGCCGTGTTTGGTGACCAGATCTGAATTATTATTTGTCTTCCCCATTTGGTTTCCCTCCCCACTGCCTTCAGCCTCACAACATACCCTAATTGGGAATGCCATAGTCCCACTGGGTTCGAACAGTTGGGACTCTTTTACGGTATTTGCATTGAAAAAATAAAACGAAAGTGACATTAAAAGGATTAACAACTCCAGAAATGACCTCATCGTGGAATCCCGTCAGATCCCAAATTCAAGCATATAAGCGCATTGGAGTAAATTATTGGCCCCATCAATCTTTACGCTGCCAGGATGGACTCCCTCTTGGTGGCTTTTTGCAGAAATGAGGCCTAATATCCTCCATTAATATTTTTTACTTATATTATAATTTTTATTTTTTCTCATGAATTTCTGTTCATTTTTATTTGTTAACATTATAATTACTATGTATTGATATCAATTATGGAAGGTATTGCATTGCACTACTCCTGCATACCTTCTGGAATAAAACTTTATTATTATTATTATTAACAATTTTTACTCCAAATAAACTCGAGAATCGCTGGTTAACGTATGTTAGGTACGTTTTGTTACACCCTGTATATCTTCCCCGATTAAGCAAAAATCACCAACCACACACAAGTTTTGAAATTTTATCTTGTACTATGCGTACTTTGAAATGCACATTATATAAAATTTAAAAATATACAAATCTAATTTAACCTTCATATTCTAACTTTCAAATTGCAGTATCTCTCGTACGTGTGTGATTTGGTGACATTCAGTGGAGGATGGACAAAAATACACTTTCGAAGTACCTATACCATTTCACAGTCAAAATGAATTAATACACGCCGAGGAAATTATAAGTATAAATAGAACACATACACTTTGTTTTTAACCACACACAAAAAAAAAAAAAATAAATAAATAAAAAAAAATAAAAATATAAAAAAAATAAAATAAAAAATAAAAAAAGGTTAAAAACAAAGTGTATGTGTTCTATTTATAAATATGGCAAGCCACAAAGTTAATGCTTTTTACGAATATATAAATTATAAGTACTTTAAATTATTCCACTCCTAGTGATCAGAATATTTGAAAGATTAACTATTAATAACATAAATAAGATAACGGTGAGAAATAATGTATGGTGACTGACCTTGCAAAGTCATACATGTATTGAGCCAATTGTTGAACAGATGCCTCCAGGGAAATGTACCGTCGATCAACAACGTAGATTCCATAGGACATGGGGTCAGCTATGTGGTCTTGCATGAAGCAGCCGAAACCTGGGTTGGAAAAAAATATATATTAAGAAATAATAGGAACATGAAACATACTAAAATATTACAGCTTAACCTCGTCCCGCAAAGCGGCATCATATCGCCGCCGGAAAGGCAAAAGGGCTGAAGTGCCATTTTGGAAAGTTTACACTTTTTGTTTTACAATAAAATTCATTTCTTCATGTCTTCAGTACCTGGTTGGTTTTTCAGGTAGCTCAATGCTCACTGAGTTACCTGAAGCGACAAAAAGCTAAAAAAAACTTCCCAAACTTGTGTCGCTTGAGTCAAGCCTTCTTTCAAATGGTAAATATATTTTAGATGGCTGAAAGGCCACAAAAGTCTTCAGAATCAAACGAGAGTCACAGCATTCGATGCAGATTTTTTATTTGATCAAAACTGCATGTTTAACTCATTTTTGACTAAAGTGTTGCTTAACTCTTTCACCGCGGCAAGTGATTCTACAAATGGTTTGCACCACACGGCGACTGACTAAAGTCGTTTTTATGTTTCGACTTCGTTTTCCGAACACATGTATGTCGTATTCGGGCGAAATTTGTTTTATAAATAAGAATATTCATTTGTGGATTGACATCTCTGAAAATCTTTATCAACTACTACATGGTTTATCTTATAAAATAATAAAACCAAGAGCCCGGGGACAGCCTTCGGTCAGAGATTTGAATCACACGCGCATGTTTGATATGAACCCTATAGAGCGTCCATATAGACGGTCTTGTCTCGGTTGAAATTTACTGCGCTTGTTTATATTATCACAATATCTTAATTTGGGTTTATCTCAAGTGAATAGTTGAAGTAAAAATAGTTTTATGAAGTTCATAATTCATATAATGATTTTGTTTTCCCAAAAGGGTCGTTTTAAAAATAACATTCAACCAAAAGTGCGTAAACAAAAAATGTACCGCGAAGGGAAGACTGCTTAGGTATATGTATTTATTTAGCGGTCGAAAGGTTAAGCTCTTTTGCCTTTCCAGCGGCGATATGATACCAGAAAAACTGAAAATTTATTTGGATTTACTGCTATTTATATTTTGTCCAGTAAACAGCATACAAATTTAAAACTATCTTTTACAAACCACCTTTAGTGTTTTTGTTCAATGTCGAATATGTATCCCTTTTTATAGAATTCAAGAATGAAAGAACAGTCTCTCAGATTTAGACAGTTAATGATTCACATAATTTTGCGACTGAAGTTTTAAACAGAATATTAACACTAATAAGAAAAAAAATTGTTATAAAATATATTTAAAACTGAAACGTCATGCAGGAAGAGATAAACATTGAAATTAGCAGTGGGAGGTCTTGTTTTACCACTTAAAGTGTGATTTAAAATATCCACCAACCTGACAGGTTGGTAGTGATGCTAGGAATGCCCATGACCGTGCATTCAGCGGGCGTATAGCCCCAGGGCTCGTAGTACGAGGGGAACACCCCGAGATGGCAGCCGCGGACAAACTCCTCGTATTCCAGGCCCAGCAGGGGGTTGGTCGATGACAAGAACTCAGGGTGGAAGATAACCTGATGGTGATAAATACATTACTTAATTATTCAGTGAAACTTAACTCTTATTTTTTAGTTCTTTCAGGTCCTTCGAATGTATTTACTTTGCATGTAAAAGCCTACTCTAATAATAATAATAAATTGATTACTTTCATAGCGCCGTTTTCGTGGGAAAACACCTCAAGGGGGCTTTACAAATTAATTTATCTAACCTATAACTTATCACTTGGACTTATAACTAATAACTTACGGTTAAGATTTTTACTAATGGCTTGTAACTAATATTTTCAACTAGTGACTTACAATTAGGACTTATAGCTAGTAACTAACTACTGAAACTTATAACTAGTGACTTACATCTAAGACTTCATTATTATTACTTTATTACCTCTTCATTATTGCTCCAGGTTTTTATTACTGTTCAACGATTCTTTTCTTGTGTAACGACAGATAACAAAACATGTTTCTAATTCCCCAAATTAGAGCAATGAGAATTATACTAAGGCGAAATAGATACTTAAAAGAAGCAAAAATGTCAGACGAACTAAGCTGGCTAGCAGTGAAACAGATGCTGACATTAAACACATATATGTATTAATATTTATACATAATATAAAAAACGACTTGTTACCAAAATATTTTCTGACAAAACCATTTCACAGGCGTTGAATAAATAAATAAACAATTTAAGGCAATAAAATGCTAGACAGCAACAGTTTTTGAAAATCATCTTTGTTTACTTAATGGCACAATATCATCTATACATAAGAGATAGTCATTTATCTTTTATATTTGTAACAATATTCAACTGTGTTTTGGTTAGAGGAACACCTTTGGCAAGGAAACAGTGTCAGCAACACAGCTATGCTGTTAATGTGAGTGGAGTTCAAACACTGGGCCAAAAAGTGTGGAATAACGCCTTTGATCAAAACACAGTCGATTATGATTTGATCACTATTAAATTTTCCACTCTGATGATACCCGTAGAAGGGTAAAACCGATCTGGCCAAAAACAAACTAGTGGATAAAAAAACCTTGTGCTTTTATCACAGAACCCTTAACCTTATAAATAAATATCATGCTTACCTTAACCCTGTCATTGACAGAGTTAAAAAGGTGACATCTTCTGACGGAAGTAAGGACGGGGTCATTCCAATCATCAACCTGAAAAAATAAAAAATTAATAGTCAACCCCTTGTGCTTGAAATTTGGACAAAAAGTACAGTAATCTTGCAAAACATTTCATTCCAGTAGGATATTGGTGAAAAGGACATAAAAAAATTAAACGTCTTATGTGGGTAAGCATAGGTGTGTATCCTCAAAGTTGCAAGACACACTTTGCAACGAATTTAATTGTTTGCTTTATTTTTACGTTTATTAAGTATGTATAGGAGTAACTCTTCTGTTATTCTGACTCTTTACATGACCCGATTCAAGTATTTGATTTACTTAGTCGTGCCATGTCTTCCTCGGGCGTCCTCGACTTCATTTTCATGTCTGTAAAACAGATAATGAATAAAGAAAAGTTGGCTTACAACTTTGTGCGTGGTCACAGGGGGCATGGTGTCCCTCTGCAGGGCATACATACATCTCTTGAGGCGTACGGTGTCGTCTTTCTCGAGCAGCTCATTGGGCTGGGGAGATGGCCCCTGGAAGTAATTTTTAAAATCAATATTATAGCATACTGTACGGTGTCTACGAATAGGTGTTTAGTGCCTACATGATATAATGAAGAAGAAAAATGGCGGTACCTATCCAACTTATTTCCTTCAGTGTTTCAATCTCAAATTTATGTTGGAATATTTATTATCATATTGTTCGAAAGAACCATTGTTCCAATTTATGTTGAATTAATTTCATACACGTAATTATTCTACGATTTCAAAGTATTGGAATCAGCATTGCCAACTTAGCATACTAGCGGATAGGTGTACAAACTTAGACATTAAGTAGAAATTTTTGCGTATTTAATGTCTTGAAATGAATTCTTTGAACGCATAAACTGACTGAAGTTTCCGTTTGCCGTTTCTATTTTCCCCTTGAATGAGTGAATTTACTATGGCTCACGGTCTCTAATAAACATGACTGTCGAATGAATGTATGAACCAACAAAAGCCAGACAACGTTTAAGACTTCGCCATGATACGTATATGCACCTTTTATAGTATTTATTAACGGGCTTTACACATACACTTTATAGCGCGCATCTCGAGTGGCATTCCAAACCTCGCGTAGAAAAGCCTTACACTACGCTACAAACTGTTACGTTGCTTAAGCGAACTTTACTTTTCTGCCCATGGTTTGGAACGCCACTCAACAAGCGCGCTCTAAAGCGTATGTGTAAAGCCCGCTAGTGTTTTACATAGGGGATGATAGGATCTTTAACACATTCAAAGGGTTAAAGGTTAATTCATTTAAATAAAACGGTTTGTGTTGAGATATTGATATTCACATTTGACAAACAATAATAAATAGAAATGAAAAAATAACTTTGTCTTAGAAATTGTTTTTTCATTTCTTTAAATATGTCAAACAACAAAGTGATTGCTTTCTACGAAAACATAATAATAAATAGTTTTTAAAATTGAACTGACCTTAAGCACGTGTCATACATGCGCTTGCCAACCTTCATCTGTATGTCATGAATGGTGTCGCGGAGCGTCTTGGTCACTGCATGCCCTCTTAGGGACTCTACATTAAAGTTGTTGGTCTTAGTGGGGAAAATGAGGAATGCCACCACTGTCACGTCCGGGTGTGTGTTCTGAAAAAAGAATATAGTTTAAGAAGGAAAACTAGAAAAAAACTAATTAAAAAAAGATTGGAGGTGAGAGGGTTAAAAATTAATAGACACCTAAAAACTGGATTTATTATAATTGCAGTAGTAGTTGTTACTGGAATAGTATAAAGTTTATTTTATTTTTCGCTCTACTAGTAGTTATAATCGATTATTATGTAAAAAAAAAGGAATAATAATAAAAATTGTGTGTTCGCAGCTATCTTAAGAAAAATGGTAAATATGTAAATAAAAACAAGGAACCAACCTTCAGGTAATGGTTCAACCTGGCCAGAGCCTCAATGAAGATGTCAGCTCCCTTGTTTCCAAACTCGTAACGGCCAGCAATGAAGAAATACAGAGTCTTGTCCAGATCGAAATCAAAATGACTGAAAAGAAAAATGGAGTTAAATTGAAATATATGGATTGATTTTTTGACGTTTTTTTTAACCATTTGAAATAATTCATAGATTTTTCAGGATACTCTATTAAATATACTGGAAGTAAGACACATTTTTATATTTGTATTGTTTAAAAAATTAAGGTCTGTAAAAATTCTTTGAACTGTCGGAATTCCTGTTTATGAACAGTTTAACTTATTGAATAATCGGGGAAAATTTTGACTTTATAAAATCCGAGACAGGCGGTCGACGTTATGCTATGAAACAAATTCAACCTTATTGCAGGCGGCGTAATAATGAATATGATATGATGCCGTGTCATTTCTCCGCAGGGGTAAGCAGATGCAATGTTATGCCACACAACTGTCTTGTGTGTGCATAATTTTTAATTTTTTAAGACAGACATTCCTGGGTTACGATTAACCTGACAATATCTGAATTTCTTCTGAGGATTAAACCCGCGACGGCCTTGGTGAGAACCCTACACATTTGTTCACTTAGTTACTAACAGGTAACTACATAAATTTATTAATGTATTTAATGATTCTAACTTGTCAAGATAATGTTTCAGCTTGCCAGAAGTGGTGTAATAACTAACCCATAGAAATGTCCCCGAACAAACTCGTGGATCTTCTCCTTGGAGATGGCGTGAAGGTTCTGGAACTCGTGCAGGGCACTGAACTTCTTGACGTTGAGGCCGTTGGGGGTGATGATGTCCGGCTTGCGCTTCAGCAAATGTTCAGCCTCGTATCCTGAAACAGTCAACAGAAATTATAAGTATAAATGTCACTAAAAAAAGTTTGTTTAAGAAGTGAGAAGATTTTTTTGTCGATATATTGTATTTTTATATAGCTGAATTAATTTCCTTTCAAATAAAAATAAAATTGCATGAGGTTTGCCTGTAAATACAAACAGTAATGTCACTTTAAAAATCGTTTTTGTTCAGCCGTGCTGAAGTAAGTAAACTTCAAATATGTATTACTCGACTTGTACCGAACTTAACGCAATGAAAAATATCTCTATGGATTGATTATTTTGTTGACAAGCGATTATGGTTCATTAACAGGTTTTAAAGGATAAAAACTCCTGAAAAGATAATGATGAATGCCTGGGTCCTATAGGACCCTCCGGCACACCACGGGTTAAATGCCTTTGACATGGGCACTTCAAGAATTCGTACCTAGATTTATAATATTTAATGGACTTTGAGGCTTTTATTAGGGTGCGTATTTGGCAATTAAAGTATCTATCCTTCGGCATTTTTACTTACATTTTAAACCATCAGTTATA
The DNA here is from genome assembly GCA_022651775.1 of Drusus annulatus. NCBI lineage: Eukaryota > Metazoa > Arthropoda > Insecta > Trichoptera > Limnephilidae > Drusus > Drusus annulatus. Next base: position 83,448 of record JAGWCC010000738.1, read on the forward strand.
AATTTTAATTATGTAAATAAATAAACCTGTTATGTCCGATACAGTGGTGAAAATATGCGCCATGTGTGTAGCGGCCCTCTCCATGCAGTAGCGGTGGTATATCTGTCTCTTACCAGCTTCCTCGTCCACCTTAAACTAGAGAGAGACACACAGACATGATAATTTGTCCAAACGCGATGCTAAGGTTGAGAATCTTAATATTTATGTATGTAAAAACTAATGCACGTACTTACTTCATTACATCAATTTATATATCGTTGAATTTAGTTTGACAACAGATATATTTTCTACGCTATCTCAAAGTGTTGAAAATTATTCAACCCAAAACAATATTTAAAAAATTGAGTGATTTATAATTTACCATCGGGCAACAGTGTGGGCCAACGATATTGACAGTCCCAACGAACAATGTTGGATGTGCAAATTTTAACTTTGCATAAGAGCTGTTTAAAGTTGCCATAACATATATATACAATGAAATAAATAGGTACTTATGCAAAATATCAAAACAACGCTGTATTTCTTGCTCTCAAAAGATATAAAAATGTTGACACAAAACTTTCAACATGTAGAAACTGAACCTTAACCTTTAGGAGTCGGGTGATATTTTTAAAATATCTCTAAGCCGAATATAAAATTGAAATTTGTATTTGAAAGAATACAGATGTTTATACAATGCTAACATTTTTACTTTGGAATTTTCATGAGTAGAAACAAAATGTGTTTAAATGTTTTAAAACCTAGCGCTCCACACTGCAAATTCCAGTGCACCTCAAGGTAGTCATAATTTCATTGGACTGCTATTGTAGTTGGTCGCTCTCAAAGGATTAAACGGTTCTTATGCAAATTTGCCAATTTGCACATTCGACATTGTTCATTGAGACCATCGATACTAGTAAAAGGGATAGTAAGAAACACCTAACTATCTGCAGTGATGGCTGCAAAAACACATTGAAGCAAATAAAATTGCATCCTTAAAGTATAAATTAATATAAATCACTACCCATATAGTTCTACATAATACTATATGAATTACGTACACAAACAAAATAAACATTGAGATATCTAAGATAAAATAAATATTTACAAGAAAAAAACTATACTTTACATGATATTTGACTGAACACAAACAAGTTTCTACTTGAAATCTAATAAATTACCCATCCATAACTATGTTTTACACAAACTATTTAATTGATAAAGCCTCTAATTATTATTATAAACTACTACTCTAGGTGCATTTCGTCTGGTCAAGTCCATAAATAATATAAAAAACAACATAACCTAAAATTAAATACAAACTAAAAATAAAGCTCCATTTATAATATGATCAATGGTTTCCGTAGATTAAAGGTCAACAAAGTTAACTTTGAGTCAGGTGATTGGGGGTCCGATTTCAGCAGCAGTATAAAAATATATTGACATGGATTTTTTTTCTATAAGCAGGTACAAACGAAACTTTTGAGAAGCTTTTTTTTGTGATACCCCACAAGAGTCTAAACTGCCCGTATCCTGTGGGACTTTAGCATATAGTATACTAATTTGAGGAATGTTATGAGTCGAGAGAATAAAGTGGGGATGGGAAAGAAGGTAGGAAGAGGAAGGTTGGGAAGTACCTAGCTATTCAGATCTGGTCATTATTATTTTAATGTTATTTACATGTGAAATAGGACATATAAATTAAATTGAATATCAAATTCGTAAAAAGCATTTACTTCGTGGCTTGCCATATTTATAAATAAAACAGATAAATTTTGTTTATAGCCACTTTTGACGGCCTCCATGGTCGAGTGGTAAGACGCTCAACTACGAATCCAAAGGTCGCGGGTTCAAACCCGTTGTGCGCCAATAACTTTTATTTAATTAATATGTGTCATAATTCATATAAAAACAATAAAAAGTATATTTGCGGCACGTTCCAGAGTGGTAGATACTCTAAGTATCGCCCTGGTGAAAGAGCACCATTCAGAATCGAAACGTTGCTTGAAATGGCTTTAGCCGTGTTTGGTGACCAGATCTGAATAGCCAGGTACTTTCAATCTTCCTCTTCCCTATCTCCTTCCCCTCCCCACTACCTTCAGCCTCACAACATACTCTATTTGGGGATGCCATAGTCTCACTGGCTCTAGACGGTTGGGAGCAGTTGAGACTCTTGTGCGGTATTCATATAAAATTTAAATAAAAAAACCTTTATTTTTCAATATTATGTCGACCGGTTTCGGAAGCACCCTTCCATCATCAGGACAATATTAAAATTAAAATATTGTCCTGATGATGGAAGGGTGCTTTCGAAACTGGTCGACATAATATTGAAAAATAAAAGTGGTTATAAACGAAGTTTATCTGTTTTATTTATAAATTGAATTTATTTGTGCATGCCGAGTTTAAAACCTACTCGCCGGAGTCCAGGATCTTAACCGCACGGTCATAGGGGTAGTCAAAATGAAAGAAATCCTGTGATTGAAGAAAAGATAAAAATGTTACAAGCAATTATTTATACAAAATAACAGTTTTATGTCAATATAATACTGGAAGCATGTTCAACACCAGTTTTTTGATTAGTAATGATCCGTATTATGAATGAAATAAAATAATTAAATCAAATTCTAAAAAAAAAGTCACTCTCAGGTCAATATATTCTTACGCATGACAGCTGTTTCACGTGCTGTACTCATTATCAAACATAATATCAGGATATAACCAACAATGATAAAAAAAAGATTAAAACTATAGATCGAGCTTATTATTTAACCCATTGGCATACCGATCACCACTTTAGGGTGGTGTTACAATTTTAATTTTAAATACTGCAGCCTGTTATATAGTGATGCAGATTTACTCCTTCTGCTTGGGTAAACAAACCCCCAGAAAATAGTGAGTACATATTTCAAATTTTTTTCTAAAACACTATTAAAAATAACTCTCATCTCATTAAAACTCATCCACTTGCTCCACGTAAGTGTTGTAAAAAATAAGCATACTCCAACTATATATTAGTGGTGTAGGTATATGAAAAAATTGTAAAATATGTGAACTGTCTTAATCATTGATATTATACACACTTCATATTACAGTGCACCGTAAGCTAGGTACAATTTCATTGCACCACACATTGCAGTGCACAGTAAGGTAGGTAAAATTTCATTGCACTACACGTTGCAGTGCACATTAAGGTAGGTAAAATTTCATTGCACTACACGTTACAGTGCACCGTAAGCTAGGTACAATTTCATTGCACTACACATTACAGTGCACCATAAGCTAGGTACAATTTTATTGCACTTCACATCACAGTTGACGGCAGTCATAGGGTTAATTAATTAAATAGTTCTGATTCAATTACTATTATCACCAAGTGCTGTAAAACACGATTACCTCGACATTACCTAGATAACATCGGGATTTCATGATACTGATATCTATTTGATATCTGGGTTGTTTATCTTAGATATTCACATTACACATAGCAGTGCAGATTCACTTTATTATGATATTAACCCTTTTAATCCCACGGGTATTTAGCAAATCGGCCTCTCATTTACCATCACAATTTTACACTGTACATTTTTTTTTTATCGGCGAAATTGATAAAAATTTCAAAAAATAATATTTGGATATTTTGTATGGCGCCGTTTTTGTGAAAAATCACCTCAAGGGCGCTCTATGCATTTATTGCATATCCGGAGATTGCCAGAGGTTAGTTTTCAAGTATTCTATAATGAGCATTATGTTATTATAATTATTTTATTCCCTGATATTTTTGCAATAATAGTTTTTAAAAATTAGGTATTAATTTTTTCTTTTATATATAATTTATTTTTATTTTTTGTAACCTATTAAGAACTAATTTTAATAGCATGTGATATTAGTTTTTCTAGATAAAAAATATAATTTTACAAACTCAAAAATTAATAATTTTGACTATCAATTTTTCTTTGTATTTATTTGTACTATATAATATTTTAAAAAAAGCTTATTATTTTGAATGACGGGATGATAATACAAAAAAAATTAAAATACTGATATAATATTTTTTTTTTAAATAAATAAAAGTAGACTTTTCCCACATACTATGAAAATAGGCTGGGATTAAAAGGGTTTAAACATATTGCAGATTTAAATAGTATTTTGATATTAAAACATATGGGTATGCCAATGGGTTAAAGGTGGGTAAATGATAATAGAAATGAAGTCCGTCCATAGCCCGTTGTGACACACACATCTACCTTGTCCAGATTGTTATAGAAATCGGTGTTGCCGGCGCAGAGGTAGCGCCCCAGTAGGGTGGCGTGGGTGGTGAACACGGTCGCTACATCTACGTGGCGGCTCCTGGAAACATGAGTACACATTTTAGGAATTCGTAACATTCTAATGGAACATTATTAACCTTTCCGTTATAAAGTTCTAAAACTTCCTCTCAATTTCAAGATAACACGCCTGCGTTACTGTAATATTAGAGTTATTTACACATTTCCCTGTGATAATTTAGTATAATTTTTAATTTTTATTATTTGAAGGCGTGTTAACAATTTTTTCGTACATTTTTAAAAATAGTTGTGTTATTTTTCTACATCAATTTTAATTATTGTTGGGGCTCAGAGGGTATTTTTTTAATCAGTAGGGTAAAATAAACATAACACACACATAACTGGTAAGTAAAAATTAAAAAATATATATATTTACAATGTAGCATGAATAAATGTAAAGATACTATTAAAAAACATAAAAATACTACTAAATCTCAGACCGAGCATGACAGCCGAAGCGGGAGCTGTTAGCGGATTTATAATATTTGCGGTTTTGCTGGCGGGAATAACGATTGTAACCTAACATAATAAAATAAAGAACATAGAAAAGATTGCCAGCTATTAAAAAAAGCGTCTTTAAAATTGGTATGGTTATGGAAAATAAAATCACAAATTTTGTGTCAATTTAAATTAACATTGGGTCTCAAAGGGTTAGTTGAATTTATTTCATACATAATATATTTATTTGAACCTAAAACAAGGATAAAAAATGAAATAAATCTTTAAAAAAATTGGAGTAACAATGTATGGAGAGAGAGCTAATTCTTTTTATCCAACCTATACAAACTTGCGATAAATCACTTTCTCCGGGTTTTTACGTCGCACACTACAAAAAGAGAGAAAGAGACTACAAAAATAACACACCGTAAGGATGATATTGGTCTCCGAGGACTCCGCCCACATGTTTTCATATGCGACTAAACTTAACACAACTAAACGTTTTTTAGGTTATATGCTATATTTTCGTTGATGACAATACTGTGAAAAAGTGGTTTTACGAATAAACAAAAACATTATGTCGACATGTGCTATGAATGGATGTATAAATACCCAAGCCCTAGTCCTAGCCACGCCCAGGTCTGCCGAGTCCGGCAAAAATCATCAAAAAACTGACTACACTGCCTTGGATAGGTACCACTCTATGTACTCTAAGATTAAATATTAGACCTTTCTTTGAATTATATATCTGTCGCATTTCTTAGTGATATTTTTTTATGGTTATGTGTGAAAATAGTTATATCACAACATATTAAAAAACGTACGATGAATGAATTACTAATAAAATTATACTTTTTATAAACGGAAAAAAAATTTAGGCTGGCCTTATTTCCTTCGTCTCTCCACTCCCTCCAGCTTCACAACATACACATACCCCAAATGGGTATGCCATAGTCCCACTAGATTCGAACATTTAAGACTCTTGCGCGGTATTCACATTTAAAAAGCGACGTTTCGATTCTGATCGGTGTACTACTACTAATCGGGAATGATGTTTAAATGTATTATGTAATTTTGATTTGTTTAAATTGTACTCGTATATGTGAAATAACTTTTTTAAGAATTAGGCTTGAGATTGTAACGAATCGATAGAAGCTGGCATTAGCTGGTGAGCAGAAATGAAGAGAAAGAACTAACCTGAGCGCTATGAGGCCCACACCGGCTTGCCACTCGTGGAAATGAGCCACGATTCTTGGCGGGCTGTCACACCACGATTCTGCAGCGTTCCTGAACTGTGGACATTAAATACAATCAGTTAAAAATCATTCCTTCAGAGAGAAAAAAAATCTAAGCACGAAAGATAACAATTTTTTTCCAACCGTTGTCACTCGGCTTTATAACTGCCACCATAAAGCAACCCAAAAAGGTAAACAGACCGGAAAAAAAAATGATCATCCATGGTTGCTGATGGCTTTTTCGTGAATATCTGTTTTTTGTGAAGCAGCAAAAACTCTCAAACAGGGAGCTCCGGGATTGTGTGAAAGCTTTGCCTGTTTGAATTTCCTGGATCGATATATATTTTTTTCAGTTTTCAAATTTTTTTCCATCATGAGCTATGGAGCAAATATAACTGCCAATAGAGAAGACGCCATTACATTGTTTATTTAAATAAAATATGTAATTATCACCCGTGGTTGCCGGTGGTTATTTCAGGAAAATCCGTTTTTATGAAGCAGGAAAAAACACTGAGCTCTGGCATTGTGTAAAAGTTTTGTCTGTTTGAAATTCCTGGATCGATATAAAAATAAATCAGTTTTCAAAGTTATTTCCATCATGAGCTATGGAGCAAATATAGCTGTCAAAATATAAGACACCATTACATTGTTTATTTAAAAGAAATATGTAATTATCATCTCAAACAGTGAACTCTGGCACTGTTTAAAAGCTTTGTCGGTTTGAAATTCCTGGATCGATATAGCCATTTTCGGTTTTAAAAGTAATTTTCATCGTGAGCTATGGAGCGTAGAAATATAAATTTACATTACAATTTAAATATTCATTAATATTACTGCCATAAGATAAGACAAGACGCCATTATATTGTTTGATCCATATTTTTCGATTGTTCCATAAGAAAAAGCATTATAGTTGAAATGTCGGTTGAAGCTGGGTAGAATATTAATTATTCGTAAAAACCATTTACTTTGTGGCTTGCCATATTTACAAATAAAACAGATAAACTTTGTTTATAACCACTTTTATTATGCAATATTATGTCCACCGGTTTCGGAAGCACCCTTCCATCATCAGGAAAATATTAAAATTGATTATTTACATTATTACAATTTTAATGATTATTTTGATTATTACAATTTTAATATTGTCCTGATGATGGAAAGGTGCTTCCGAAACCGGTCGACATAATATTTTATAGTAAAAGTGGTTATAAACAAAGTTTATCTGTTTTATTTAGAAGATTAATTATTTTCACACATTTGAATTATTTAATTGAATCAATATAAATTATGTATCAACTACGCTTCAATTAATTTATATTATTTGAAGCTTTGTGCAAGTAGTAGAGAGCCATGGTGATTGTCTAATTGTCGATTGGACATCCTAACAAAAACTGTACTAGGAATTCATTATCAAACGAGGAGACAATTACCTCCTGAATGAATTGAGCCACCATATATCCCAGGATGACGGCATCGTTGGCCTCGATATCTAGGTGCGGGATGCCCAAACTGCACGAGCTCCAGAGCTCTTGCTTGTACTCGATCCAGCCGCCAGGCGCCGGAGCCAATGTCGAAGAGTACCACTTGAGGATTGCCGTCCACCAGCCACGTTCCAGTGTGGAGCTAAGAGGAAATACAACAATAGGTTAATGAACATTTGACACAGATAATTTTGTAGACGGCCAGAATAACAACTAAAGACGCCATTTTTTTAAACAAAAGTTATTTGATTGGCTTTCTCCAAGCATAAGTGTTTTTAATTATTGAAACAGTATGATTTTTTTTTAAATACTGAAAAAAAAACAAGATTAGGTTGCGTCTAATGCTCGAACTTGAAACCTTCTCTTGCTGGGAGGACGCTCTTACCAATTACGCTACCGAAACCAATATCCCTACCGCCGCTTTCATCACTCATATTTCGTGAAAATCGCCAAAATTGTTTGAAGTTATTATTCTAATTTATTTTTTCGGTTGAATCTTACATTTCCGAATAATTACATAAGAATTTGGTTGCTAGTGTGGAGGGCTGTTAAAATATCGTCACTGGAAGGGCAAAAGGGCTCAAGCGACACTTTGGTCAAAAATTAGTTAAATATGTAGTTTTGATCGGTTTCTTTTTTTTCTGCATCGAATGCTCCTCTGACTCTCGTTTGATTCTGAAGACTTTTGTGGCTCTTCAGACATCTAAAATATATTTACCATTTGGGAGAAGGCTTGACTCAAGCGACACAAGTTTGGGACTTTTTTAGCTTTTTGTCACTTCAGGTAACTCAGTGAAAGCATTGAGTTAACTTTTTTTTTCAAAATCCAACCAGGTACTGAAGACTTAAGAATTTTATTGTAAAACAAAAAAAACTTCAAAGTGCTCTGCTGTAAACTTTCTGAAATGGCGCTTCAGCCCTTTTGCCTTTTCGGCGACGATATGTACATTGAAACTGTTGACATTGGTTGAATCTTGAGATTTTAAAATACTTTTGCAAGAATTTGGTTGCTAGTGTAAAGGACCGTTAATATATGTACATTGAAACTGTTGACATCAAAATTAAAAAGCAAAATAATATTATTTTTTTTACCTTGTATCCCTGAGATCTCATGGCATTCACGGCGACACTAAGGGGGTTGTTTTCAGGGAATTCTGCCTCTTCAACTTCTGTCCTTGCTGTAAACTCCTTGTAGGGCCCTGTAATACAACATCAAACCCATTGTTGAATGTATATACACCGTGTTTCAAAGGGTCGTATCGCAAGGTTTCAGGAGGTGATCATTTACAACATTCTACGAAAAAAATTCTAATGAAGGTTTTTAAAAATGGTAATCCTACTTTCCAATTTAAAAAAAAATAAATTATATGAACGTTGTCGAAAACTTGTTTTGTGGCCGTAGATTTACATCAATCGTTTATCACGTCATAACTAACATTTTGTGTTTCACCCAGTTTTAATCTAACAAAAAAATGTTGAAACTTACCTAGAAGGCAATACTGTTCTCCCATTTCCTCGGTTGAGATGTAGGCCTTGGACCGGATGACCGTGTAGATGCCACCAACTGGAAAACATAAAAATATTGATAACTAAGATTAAAAAAAATACATTTATACACTCAAACCCAAAACAAGATGACTGGTATTTTTTACAGATTCAAAAAAAAATCTACTTAAGTCAGGGCATACTTTTTTATTAGTTAAGATTCAAAGAAAACCTGCTGTCTTCTTGTGAAAGAGAAATATAGAGGCGCCGGCAATCCTTACGCTAGTACAAAGGCAGGTGCATGCCCCATGAAGCTGACAATGGCAAGAGACAAAAGAAGGTGATACTTGTATGGAAACAATGTTCACTTCGTCAGGGCGTATCATGTTTCGTTCGGCACACAATCATATTGAAATGAAAACCGCCGAGCAATCGACAGAGGGTTCTTAATCTTATAATATAAAGCAAACCTCACACATAAGAAATTTTCACACATGAGAAGTTTTTGTTGTCAGTCCCTTGAAAACTGAAGTAGCCTAATTTTGGTACCTCATACAAGATTTTCTAAAGAAGGGTCTTTTTTCTCTTCCTTAAAAAAACCTTATAAGTAATCATTACTTCAACAAATTTCTCCGACCTCCAACCAATCTCAAACCTTTTTCCAACACCAATATTTTCTATCGGCATTTTCCCTCCAATAACCCACTTGTAAAAACAAACTCCTTAGTTTTTTGTTTATGGTACACTTTAAAAATGGAATACATTCAAATATGATGGAAATTTTTTTTAAAAAGTAAGGTAGGTACTGAAATGCCTGTTGGCGCAGTCTCTGAATAATTATTTACCTTTGTTGGCCGCTTCCCACGCCACCTCGAAGGTCCATCGGTTCTCCTGATTGGCGGCCTGACCGCGGTCCAGGTACGCTCGCAGCTCATGGCTGGAGTCCACGCGGTAGAACCGCTTGTTCGCACGATCTCGAGACATGGTGAGATCTGAAACACGAAGATAAAGCAAATATTAATAGATTATTTTCGAGTTGGCCACATTGCTTCTATATAATTACGTAGTGTAGGGTTCTTGCAACCTCTCAGAAGAGACTAAGGGAGAAAGAAATATAGTCTGACACTCGCTAGGTACTGAACATTATTTGACATTTCCATCAATCAACACTGAAAAATTTCTCTAACAATTATCATTACCCAATCAATTGAGACCAGACCTGCCATTTTCATTTCATATTTTGCATTGAAAGATGAAAGATATAATATATTAAAACATTGACTATTATTTAGTAGTATGAAAAATAATGCAAATGTAGTGTAGACTTCAAACTATTAATTTAGGCAGTAATTTCTGAGTCAGTACCAAAAATATCTCAGACTGTAAAACTGAACTGTTTTTTTTTTTCACTGGTGGTCTTTAATGCTGGGAGCACTGCAAAAGAATCACCATAAACCTACCCTAACCTTACGTTGCTGTCATTTTTCACTTTATAATTGGTTGGATTGGTTAGACTTAACGTTTATCAATATTTAAAACATCACACATTTGTCAACTCAACAGAAAACTTTTTTTGAGAAAGAGTATTTTGTGTTATTTTTGAGAGATGTCACAGTAACAACTCACGCTAAGTCAAATATGACGGGAATAGACTCGCTCATTGTATCATCGATTACCTTTCGACATTAGGCGTCAAGGCCAATAAAAAGCACGAAACTCAAGAATGCTGTGACAACTTATCTATTGATTTTTTTACAATAAATATGCAGGTACCAATCATTTCCGAATAGTGCATCATTGATAAATAATATTTTTAGTTTTTATCTGATTGCCACATAACTGTCTAGAGCTAGTAGTTTTATGACATTCCCACTCTGGGGTGTGTTGTGAGGCTGAAGGCAGTGGAGGGGAAGGAGATAAGAAAGAGGAAACCTTTGACGACCTCTATGGTCGAGTGGTAAGACGCTCGACTAGGAATCCAAAGGTTGCGGGTTCAAACCCGGCGTGCGCCAATAACTTTTATTTAATTAATATGTGTCATAACACATTTAATTCATATAAACATAATAAAAAAGTATATTTGCGGCACGTTCCAGAGTGGTAGATACTCTAAGTATCGCCCTGGTGAAAGACCACCATTCAGAATCGAAATGTTGCTTGGAATGGCTTTAGCCGTGTTTGGTGACCAGATCTGAATAGCCAGGTACTTCCAAACCTTCCGCTTACCAATCTCCTTCCCCTCCCCACTACCTTCAGCCTCAGAACATACCCTATTTGGGGATGCCATAGTCTCACTGGTTCTAGACGGTTGGGACCAGTTGAGACTCTTGTGCGGTATTCACGTAAAAAAAAAAAAAAAGGAAAGGGGTTAGAAAGTGCTTGGCTGTTCAGATTTGATCACTAAACACGGCTTAAGCCATTTCAAGCAACGTTTTGATTCCGAATGGTGGTTTTTCACCAGGGCGAAATTGAAAGTATCTATTGGCCGTTATCTATTTCCTGCTCTACAGTTTTGATAGTCGACTTTATTGGTGGAGTTATTTATTGATGTTGAAAGATTTTTTTGTTATTTTTTATCAAGATGGGGGGCAGAGAGAACCAATCTTATAAACAGGAAGAGTATAAGATTTAAAAACACACATTTTATTGTTTTGATGACCTGAGAATCGTTGACTGAATGTTGTTGCATTCTAAAGCAAAACATCATAATAACAAAGTTCAAATTCTAAGGACTGAAATAATATAATATTGTTAGTTTTAGATGCAAATTTACTGAACATGTCAATACTACCAACAACGGTTAAGTGGTGAGTTACTCTACTGTTAAAAATCTTTGACGGATAAAAGCGTCGAGTTGTCATAATACAATCGTCATAATCATCAGCCTCTGTCTACAAAAGACAGATGAACATGGATGGCAAAAGGAAGTGTCATTTGATAGGTTCCGCGTTAAAGTCGCACGAAAAGATAAAGTGAGCCAACAGTGATACATAAATAGCAGTGATTCTGTTATAATAACAAATTGGTAAATTCGATTACATGTATGTAGGTACTTAATACTAATATAAAAGTACATGTACATATAATTGTATAAATAATTTTAATATGATTTTTTTTTAATTTTTAAAGTTTCGGAACGAATCATCCTAGTTCCCATTATTTCTTATGGGGAAATTTTCTTTCATATTAAACACCTTCCAGCTTTATTATTACGATTTTTTTTAAGTTTGACAACTTTGCAAATACATGAATTACAAAGTTGTCATACTATTGTAAAAATATAGAAGACTAGAAGGTGCCTGATAGCAGCTACCCACTCTAGACAAAGTTAGGATGGAAAGCCAGGTTGTGGCAATGGACGGTATCAATAATTATATAAATTTCACTATTTAGCACGTTCAAAAGCCACGAGTCGCCACTGAATTCCTTCATAATTTATAGTTGTAATAATGGTAACGTACGCTATGATGGAGGACTTAGCTTTCAGAGCTTAAAAAATAAACTCGTGATGCCTGACTGCAAACCAGGCATTGTGAACCACTCGGCATTAAACCAATTTAAAATATATTTAATTAGAATTTGACCGGTCGGTAGCTGAGTGGACAAACGCGTCGGATTCCCACCCGGGCGTCGTGCATTCAATTCCTCTACTGGCTAAGTCCTCCATCATTGCACAAGCAACATCTTCCGTTTATTATGATGGCAGTAGGAGTTTTTCAAATATTGTCAGGTTATTCGTAACTCGGGAATGTGGCTTTCTTTAAAAAAAAAAAAATAATAATTTGTATTTTTTTAATTTGACGATTATTTCTTCTAATTTTATCATTTGCGTATTTAAGAGCCAATAGCTGATAAGACCGGGGCAATCTTTTTGTGATAAACAAGGCTTAGGCGCCATAATATGGAATCGTAGTAATTTTATCTTTTTATACAATAAATAATAATAAGTTATTGATATTACATCCATATAAATACTAAATATTATCCAGTTTATTTAACAAATTACTGGCTTTACTACCCAGCTTTGATCTTGATTTTTGTATATCCAAAATTAATGGTTTTACTACCCAGTTTCGACCGTGATTTTTGTATATCCAAAATGAATGCTTTTATTACCCAGTTTGACTGTGATTTTTTGTATATCCAAAATTAATGGTTTTACTACCCAGTTTCGACCATGATTTTTGTATATCCAAAATGAATGCTTTTATTACCCAGTTTGACTGTGATTTTTGTATATCCAAAATTAATGGTTTTACTACCCAGTTTGACCGTGATTTTTGTATATAGATTTTGATTATTGCACATCGCAACTGTATAAAGGTAAAACTCTTCAAGCCAATTTTTTTCGGAATGTTACTTTTAATTGGTTTCATATAAAATAGACTTGTCTGGTAAAAGTAATTTAGCTAGTAATTAGCTTTAAGAAATATTTCATATTAAAAAGTGAATTTTCTCTATTATTTTTAAATATTATATTAACAGCAACAGTTAACCCAAGTCAGCCATCACTCATCAAGTCATCAGATATACATTCATTCACAGTTCTAAGATTAACAAGAACGCCAAAGGAATTTATTATTCTCTTATCAGGTACATATGATTTCATTGCCAAGTATTAACTGGGCAGGCCATAAACTCGAGCATAAACAGTTATTATTACTCAATCGAAATAATTTCCTTTGTGAGTATGTATGTACATACCTATAAGTGTGAACTTTACAAATTTGAAAGTGATGTCAAATGAAATTATCAAATTTAAAAAATAATCTTTTCTAATCTCTATCTACTTAATTAAGTACCTAACTATAATTTATTCTAGCAGACATTAATCTGTATTTGAAATGGATGGATTAAATAATAATTATAATTTCTTGCCAAGTTAAGTTTCATCCCATGATTTTTTGCAGGTAACAACTAGTTTAATATTAATTGATTGTGTTCGATATGAAATGAACAATCTAAAATAATAATATTTATAATATTTCGAAATATCCTCGTATTTTCTTTCCTTTTAACTATTCATCTTTTGTGTACCTCCTGTGTATCACATATCGTTTAACTGTATTTTTGGAACAATTTGTAAAAACTTGGTACAATAAATAAATCAAGACAGAAAAAAGTCAAAATATACAAAATATATAGTGATATTCACATTCTTAAGTTTTAAATGAGAGGGGAAAATAGTAATAATACACTTATATTTTACTCAATTTATTATAAAAATGTCTTCAGGATAACATTATATACTTATAATTTTGCAAAAAAAAACTGAGTTTGTCCCTTCTTAAACCAGCATCTGTAGTGAAAAAATATATGTGATTCCATAAAGAAAATTCTGCGATATATGGGTGTCAGCATTGAATATGAGATAATTCTATATGGAAATATATATATAGTAATAAATAATAAATATATATCTTAGTGGATGATGGTAATAACTAAAAAAAAACGTTTTTGTACTTGTTTCTGTCTTGAACTGGTGTATCAATATATGCAGATCAAGAAGTCAACCGAAAAAAATACTTTGCATTAACTATCTCGGATTTAAGCCACATAATATATCATTTATATCTTAAATATTACAGGGCACATATTGTGTAAATACATTACACAAATATGCACAAGATTCTTACTGCTAGGAGCAGGTTGAACTAAAATTTACCTATTTTTCAATACTTCGTAAGCCACATAGAGCAATGCAGATAGTGATATAGCACAGCAGTTACCGAACTTTATGGACCACGGAACTCTAAATAACTGATCAGATGTTGGCGGAATCCTAGTTCTAACTTAAAGACCAGTATGTCAACGGCGCAAATTTAAATATTGACCGTTAATATTGGGAAGGAAAAGACCCTTGATATTTAGATCTAGTCAATAAAAATACACAGTTAACCATTTCATTTAAAATTTATGGTGGTCTTTCATCGGACAATAATGAGATTATCTTCCACTCTGAAATAAAGCGTAAACACACCATTTCGAACTTATTGAAAATCCCATGCATCGAAAAAACACATAGGTAGATTTAACATTTTATTAAACCTTTGGGCCCAGAGCCAAGAATCTTATCGCTCTGCCACAGAGATCATACACCTTACAGTGCAATGCAATAATTAATGCAGAGTGTTAGTATTTGGAGAGTTACACTTTTTTAAGTTTGAAAGTTATTAACTAAGAATAAAAACATGACTTCTGGAAATACTATAAAAAAACAGATTTGTTTAGAAGTTTCATAGGCCTTCAGTATTAATTGTATCAAATAATTAACATACTTGCATATTTTTGAACAGGTTTTCCTTTCTAAATATGGTAAATCTACTAATACATAATCGTAAGCATTCAATAATATAGTGTGATTATTTTTTCATTACAAAGAATGCAAAATTATCAATAAGCAATGACTTCAGTTATAAATTTATTCATAAATAATTATATAAATAAACAGAATTTAAATAAATGTAAATTGTACAGCAATAAATTAATTTAAATTACTGATTTAATCCCCATTGAATGAATTTTTAGCACAATTATTTTTGTAATCGCTTCAGAGTGGAAGATACTCTTAAGAATCGAATCGCTTCGGATATCGATACTTTTTGCATCAGCGATACTGTCTTTAAACAGCAAGTTTTATTGCTGCTTGCTTAACGAGTATTACTATTTTGTCTATACTGTTTTTTTTTTTTTTTTTTTTACATGAATACACAAGATCAACCGTCTAGAGCCAGTGAGACTATGGCATCCCCCAAATTGGGTATGTTGTGATTTGATGGTATTAGGAAGAATTAAGAGGAAGGTTAGGAAGTACCTGGCTATTCAGATCTGGTCACCAAACACGGCTTAAGCCATTTCAAGCAACGTTTCGATTCTGAATGGTGGTCTTTCACCAGGCTACTTAGAGTATCTACCACTCTGGAACGTGCCGCAAATATACTTGTTATTATTTTTATATGAATTAAAATGTGTTATGACACATATTAATTAAATAAAAGTTATTGGCGCGGGTTTGAACCAGCGACCTTAAATTTATCGGCGTCTTACCACTCGACCATGGAGGCCGTCAAAATTAGTAATAAATCTTGTCTTATATTATATATTATATGCATTGTACTCTGTTTTTTGTACACTCCATTTATATTTTTCTACATATCTTTAATAACACCTTAAAATTTTATTTTGTAATGTTATTAAAATAAATAAAGAAATTGAATTGAATTGAATTGAAAGAATCGCCCTTGTGAGAGACCACCTTTCAGATCCTAAATGTTGTTTGAAATGGCTGTCTACTAACCAGATTTGAATGTTAGGGGCATGCAGTTATTAGAGGCAGCAAAACTTTGCATGCCCCAAGAAATGAAGTAGGAAAATAAATTCCTATATATTTTTTTAAAATCCTTCTTTCCTTGCGTCATGCAAATATTTTCAAAATCTATGGACTGCACGTCCCTGCTAAATGGCCAGTACTTTTAAACCTTCTTCATTCCCATCTCCAGTTACTTCAGCCTCACAAAAATCCAACATTAAATATGCCAAAGTCCTACAGGCTCCGAACAATTAGAACTCTTTTATGGTAATCACATAAAAATAATTATAATGTATAGTCTCCATTGACTCCCCATCGTATCATCCCTATCTCCCTCCCATTCCCACTTTCTTCAGCCCAGCGTCATACGCTTACTAGGCCTAACAGTTGGGATTTTTGTGCTGAATCACATGTTTTTTTTTTAAATCAAAAAGATAGACAAACATCCCCAGGTTAAGAATTACCTCACAATATTTAAATTCCTCCTACTTCTATCATCATAAGCAAACAACGTTGCTTGTGTAATGATGGAGGGCATAGTTAGTAGAGAATCGAACCTGCAACGCCTGGGTGGGGACCCGACGCTTTGAACATCTTGGCCACAATTTTTTTTAAAGGTGATATTCACCAGGGCGATAGTAAATATATCTTTTACTTCCTCCAAATAATGGGTAGATATGCGAAATTATTCGTAATCGCAATTTATTGTAATCATCAAAATTCAAGTATAATAATTGAATATTCAATAATGTAAATGTTTTGATAACAACTTGTGAGGTCTAAAGGCACTGTCCTGATAATAATCATCTTTTAAACATGCATCCATGATCTGTCTGCCACTTAAAAATCAGATAAAATTTCAGAGAGTAGTGTAGAATTAATCATAAAAACTTTTTACAATAGCGTTCGAAAGATCGCGTATGAATTTCGTGTTGGTTGGTGGTTCCAATACAATTATTTACAATTTTGTTGTTAATTTGGGAGTCAATTGATTTATATGTCAATAATTATTAACAGTTGGTCAAATAACGGAGTGTAATACATAGAAGTGTATGATTTACACTTCTACAAGAATAATAAGTACTATTTTAGTTTTGATAAAAATATCAAAGTTTACCTTGAATACAATGCATTTTTAAGTAAAAGATTTTTTTATGTGATAACTTAACGAGTCATGATTTATGGAAAAGCAAGCACATTTTCAAGCGTATCAAAAAAAATAAAAAATAATATTATTATACCTAAATGTATCCATTATATGTAATAAAAATAGGTAAAGCGAAACTTATTTGAACATTGTTCAATACTTATTTATTAAAACTTATAGGCTAGCAGGCTAATATCAGAGATAATGAAAATTTAAAATAAAATCATTAAAAAATGCAAATATTCGAAGAATGAAAACTTTTTTTAGTGATAAGAAAATGAGATAAAAAAAACTGAAGAAACATGCCCAAGTAATGAGGCATTTTGTTTCAAAGAGTTGAAAATTAGTAAAAAAATAATTATTATATTTAATCGCACTGCTATCTAATTTTAAAAAAATACTGAATGACTTACCTAACTAAAATCTTGTTGATTTTTTTTTATTTGGTTCACTGATTTTTTTAGATAGGCGATTCAATTATTCTGTAAATTCACAAACACACCATTGAATAAAATTATTATTACTATAAATGAAAATATGATCGCGTTTACGTTTAAATTAATATGAAAATACCGATTACATCGGAGGGGAGGCCTATTTTTGGTTGATTAAAGTCGGGATCAAGAAGGAATGATAAGTTTCGAAACGTAATTTCAACAACGACCGTGAAAAACAAATTTTGACGTCAACCTTGGCGTATCGAAGTTATAAATAAACACACTGGGACAGTGCATTCAAACACGCGCTGTATATATTATGTTTAAAATAATTATTTGAATTGGATGAAGTTCACGGCGAACCGGCGCTCGGAAGTTTATGAATTAAAGGTAAACCAGATGTATATATTTTTAAATCAGATGGTTTAATAACGCTTCGGCGTCCGCCACGTCTTTCCCTCGGCGGCGAGTGATAAACAACGAAATGTGAGGTTACAAAAATGTCAAACGATCCATTCAAGATCCATGAAGGTCACCTTGTAAACAGATGTACAAAATCAAAACCGACGAAGCTCCTTCCATAAAATTGAAGATTTAAATTATGCAACTCTAGCGGCAAGAAGTAAAACTATAAAAAAATAACAAAATAATTTAATTCATAGTTCTGCTTGTTATAGTTTTGTTTTGTTAGATGGCATTCATAAAATTGTTTACTTTTTATTCAGAGAGTTTTTCGTTTGTCATCTGTATGTAAGACATAAGATGATCAAAGGGGGTGGTGGTTAAAGCAAATAGCTTCACACAGCTGTAAAATATTATAATGCTGGCGCCGGAAATTTTGAAATTAATAATCTGTATTTATTATTAACAATTACTTTATTTTAGTGTTATTCGCCAGAGAAAGCATTGATTGGGTTGTGATTAAGTTACTGCTTAAATTCAAAGTTTCTTCCAACTTCCCGGTCTAATATATTTATACATTATAATGTTTATTTTAAAATGAAACCAATAGTTATTTAGATTGTGATTTGGAAGTCTCATAAATACATATTTTTTTTATCGATTGCAAAATAATTAACAATTACACAGCAATATAGTGCCTAATTTACATTTTTTAATGTATTAATTTTTTAAACATTAGAGCATTGATGTATTATAAAACAGTTAATAAATACACTGGCCCATAAATATATATGGTAAGGGGCAATAATTTATTGCTAAAGATTCATAGAATTTGGAATTTACATGATTTGTACAAATTTAGAGTGAAAATGATTTCAATGAGAACCCGGTAGGTTTCTTATTGGGTTTTATAATAAAATATTCATATCAACTGTCAGATCTTTAGTTGTTAAGTGCTGTCAGATTAAATTGCAAGTCAAGTTACCTACATTCTTAGAGAAACACTAGCAAGTAGCACGTAAATAATAAACAGAAGATTTAAATACAAGTCATATTTATCTAGCATTTGAAATTTAAAAAATAATACCAAACTGAAAATAGTTTTTTTTTAATCAATGAAATAAATGGTGTTTATTATAAATTTATATGTCCACCAAGCTGACAAGCTCGGATCTCGTCTTTAAATGTAACGATGTAATATTATACCATATATATATAGATGGAGTTAATTGAGTAGGTATCCGCCTTTTTAATTTTCAGAAAATGTCATGACATACCCCAAAAATATTATTTTGTTTGTTTTTCGTGAAATTAAACAACATTACACATCCGCATCATTTTAATAATTTTAAAACAGTTGACAAAGCTTTATTTTTAGATATTAAACTTGAAATGATCAATTGAATGTTTGATCTAAAAAAAAAGTAAAGAAATGTGTATAAAGTTAACTATAAATTGCAACTGATTTATATATATGAATTTATCAACAAGCTGTGTATCCTGTAATGTGCAACTACAGTAATGCAATATTCATTCTGAAATTTGGATTATGGTAAGTTTATATTATAAGGGGGTAATAATAAAACAGACTACATTTTTTTGTAAGTTTATTAAAAATCAAGTACTTTACGTAGATAATATTTTTGTTTTATTTTATGCTTTTCTCATTCTTTGGCAATACTCAATTTTCTGACAAACGTCAGCTCGATGTTTTGACAAAATATCATAATTTTATATATTTATAGACGATGTATGCCGATGTGGACGTGTTTATAAGTAATTACACACTAGTGGACCCTGAAATATACGAATTATGGATCGAGGGACGCTCCTGTAAGTCATCGATGTCGGTTTTTACCCCATGTTTTGAGGTTATCTCGCGAACCAAATAGTGCAATATTTCTAGTCGTAATAGTGATATAACTAGTGCGGGACCCATTTCTTCAACAATAATCGTGTTATATCGCTAGAACGAATCGTAAATTTATGTCTGTCACAATATTTCTCTACTTTTGTGTTATTTTCTTTACCTTAAATATGATCGTCTCATTTTTTATTTGTGTTACTGATAAACATCTCTGCGAAAGATAATAATTCTAAATCAATTAGATTTTTTTTTGTGTATTTATTTTTTCTTATGTAGTTTGCACTTTCACCTGGGGATGGTACTAGATTTTTTTTTGTGATATCCCATGTAATATTAGAACTGACTAGTTACAGAGTGTAACATAACTGTTCGGATCTACTCGCAATGTAACAAAAATAGATCAAGTGTAAACGTGACACAATATTTAATTTCCCTACGAAGATATCAACCTGGGGCAGGTCACCTACGCTTTAGTATAAAGATGAGAGCAGGATACCGCTCTCATCCCTCTATTG
The DNA here is from genome assembly GCA_022651775.1 of Drusus annulatus. Classification (NCBI taxonomy): domain Eukaryota; kingdom Metazoa; phylum Arthropoda; class Insecta; order Trichoptera; family Limnephilidae; genus Drusus; species Drusus annulatus. The sequence goes on from JAGWCC010000738.1 coordinate 104,073, forward strand.
AGGTATTTGGAGGAGCTAGGGACTTGTGATCTTATCATTTTGACTATTTTTAGTCTTAATTGTAGTTGATGATACATTCATAATTCATGTAGGTATGCGTTATTAACCTCATGACGCTCGGCCCCATTTAATTTGTGTTATGCTAGCAGTTTCAATACTGATGAAAAAAAATCATTCCATGCTTTACTGAAATTATTTTCTTCCACTGAAGATTGGAGTATTCCTTACATTCACCCTTATTTGAGGCCAATATTATTATTGCTACACTTTTTAAATTTGTTTAGTGAATATATTAAACTAGCTGTTGTTACCTGCGAAAAAATCACAGGGTGTAACTTGACTTAAAAAAAGAATTAGTTGCTTTAATCCACCCATTTCAAATATGGAATGATATCTGCTAAAATACATCATTTATTTATTTTCAATTCATTCTTTTTTAATAAAACCTTCTGTGCTATAAGATGTTCGAATGCAGAAAGCAATTTTGTTGTAAATTTAATCATTCTGTTACATAAATATGTTTTACTGTAATTTTATTTTCTATATCCAGCGAGTGAAGCCGTTGGAACATTAGAGAAACGAGGGGTTGTGAAGTTGACTGGAGCCCCCCTAGACCTTGTGGCCAGCGACGTCCTGGATCATTACAGGTTTATAAATAATTACAATAATCAACAGCTTTGTAATTTGACAACCTCTGTGACCGGGCATTTAAGCTCCTTGGTTCTGGATTTAGAGATTGCACCGTTTTAAAATTATATTAAATTTACACATTATTTCACAATTAATATAAAATTACATATATGTAGTATATTTGCAGCACATTCTAGAGTGGTATAAGTATCATCCTGATGAAAGATCACCATTCAGAATTGAACGTTGCTTAAAATGGCTTTAGTGACCAGATATGAATAACCAGCCTTTCTCATCTCCTTCCCTACCCCACTATCTTCTGCCTCACAACATAATTCAATTGGGGATGCCATAGTCCCGCTGGCTCGAGGCAGTTGAGACTCTTGTGCGGTATTCATATAGTAAAATAATGTTTAGCCATTTTAAAAAAATAAAAAAATTGTGTTTTTTTTTTGATAAGGGCCCTAAACGCCGAAACAGTTATCACTAAAAATAAAAACTAAAACCAGCAGAATCAAGTAATAATAAAATAAAATTTTATTCAATTGAATTATTTTTAAAAATAACTACAGCTAGAACAATCTCACAAAACCTCCCCATCATCTGTACACTATACTATTTTGTGCTTCCACGTCAGCCATTTTTCAGTAAAAAACAGCATAAATGCTTAAAAATATTGTTTTTATTTGGATGAAAAAAGGTTGATATCATAATTTTTTTTTCACTTTGCAATATTTCCCATGTCATTTATATGATGCGTCAAAATTAGTTGACATATTAGGGCTGTGAGGCTTTTAGCACAGTCTAGGTGCGCCCATACATTGTAAATTAATTATTAAAGCTCCAAATCTGGTAGCCCGTGTAATATTAAACTCCGTGTCTTATAATTATATTTGTAATACATATTTTAAGCATCAAAAATGTACCCAACGTTATATATTTGACTGATTACAGGACATTTTCTTTGCTGGAGCGCCTGTTGATGGTTCCGACAAAGTTGTCGGAGCAATTTTCTTTCCAATTGGACCCACAGACCAAGCAGCTACTCATTGAAAAGTGAGTAATCTAAAAAATAAGTGTTTTTTTAGAATTATTCACAGCAAAATGTAATAAAGAAACAAACCACCAGAAGCACAACATGCCAAGAAAAATATAAACCAAAAGTCCGTTTTCTAAAGAAGCGAAAAAGTTCATTCAATTTTTGACAACATGAAATTTGTGCGATTTTTTGGTCTAGAATTTCTAGGTAAACGAAACGATTTTAAGCTTACAAAATCAAATTCCATCATGAGCTATAGAGTTTTGTTTATTTGGTTATAATGGGCATATTTTACCATTTTGCCTAAAATGGCCATACTTGACCATATTTGGCTATAATGGCCATATTTTATAAAATTTGACCTAATTGGCCATATTTGACCATAAAGTCTTATTTTGTTTATTATATTTGGCTATAATGGCAATTTTTCAAAGGTTGACCTCATTGACCTTGTTAATTTTATACTATATAGCCATATTTTACCAAATCTGACTGAATTTCACCAAATTTGACCACATTGACCATTTTTGGCCATATATGATCCTATTTGATAAGATTTTACCACGTTGGTCACATATGACCAACTTTGACCCACATTCGATACCCGCAGAAATCTCAACTTTAATTATTAGTTTTTATTGCAACAAGCGATTGTGTCCAGGTACTATTCCCTGGAAGATGGAGTCGCCCGCGAGATCCTCGGAAAAAAGCTGTCGTGGCGGCAGCGTCGCGAGGTGGAGGAGACGGCCGAGCTCTCGGGGGTGCCGGCGCGAGCTGCCCGCAGACAGACGCACAACCTCAAGCGCGTTTACAAGGCCGTGGAGGACTTGCCCGGCACCCTGGAGAACAACATACGCCAGCACTTCTTGCTTTCCAACCAGCTAGCCAAGTAAGTATTACAATATTGTAATGTGATATCTTTTTTTTCTTTATAAGGAAGATTCTCGTGTTACGAATAACCTGACAATATTTGAATACCTCCTATTTCCATCGTTACAAGCGAAAAATGTCGCTCGTGCAATGATGGAGGACTTAGCTAATAGAGGATTGAACACGCGCTGCCTTTGTGGGAACTCAACGCTTTGGACTTGTAGCACGATTGCCAAGTGCGTCTCTGACTTGCCAATCTTTTTTCGTTTCTCTATCATTTCTCAACTCGTATTTTTTGAATAATTAACAATAAATGTATTATTATTTTTCTAGGAAATATGCAGCTGTGGTTTTCATAGGCTGCATGAGATTTGAGATGTCCAAAAAGAAGCTCCAATATTTAACTTTTGCAGATTTCTTCCACTGTGCTTTGGTAATATACTATTCGAGACATTCCTTATTGAAGTAGACTGAATGCTGTAGAAATGAGATCTCTGAGATGTATGTGTGGCAAAACCATGTACGACTATGTTAAATGTGGAGATCCTGAAAGAATGCAAGGCTGATGTAAGCATAATGAATAAGCTTAAGAAAAGGACGCTTAGATGGTTTGGGCACGTAGAGCCGATGAACGAAGAAAGAGTGTGAGGAGAATGTATGACACGAAAGTGAATGCTAGATGAAGTTGGGGATGCCCGAGGAAGACATGGCACAATCAAGGGAATCAAATACTTGAATCGGGTCATTTAGAAAGTCAGAATAATAGAAGAGTATGTATGGGACGATGTATGAATGTGAATGAAGCACAAAATGTGTGCCAATACAGAGTTGTGTAATGATCTGTATAAAGTTTACTATGCCCTTTACCAATCACGTATAGAATATGAAATTATTGGATGGGGATCTGCCTCAAACACCCACATGAAGCAGCACGCGAAAGCACAAAAAAGTATAATAAAAACAATCCTAAAGGTACCTATAAGAACTCCGTCAAAAGAAATTAAAAAAACTTTAATGTTCTCAGCATCACAAAAATATACACAAAAAATGCTCCGCTTAATTTTAAAAGAAAGAGTGAGTACCTTACTGACCAACACACTCACACTACAAGAACAAATACCTTAAATAAAATCAACATTCCAAGATTGAACACATCTTTTGGACAGAAAAACCACAAGTTCCATGCTGCCAAATTATATAACGCCCTGCCAAATTATATTAGAGATGCCACGGGGATGCAAATTTTCAAGAGTAACATAAAAGTGTGGATAAATAACCATGAAGACGAGGAAATTATAAAGATTATGAAGTCAACGTAGAACCAGTGACACCAACATAGCAACCTACAGTCAGCCTCGGAACAGGAATCCCTAGTGAGGAGGACTGTGAATAATATTGTTTTTTTTTCAACATCTTATTACAAAATGTCATATATTACAGTAAAATTATCTTGCATAGTGTTTTAGTAAAAAAAATACAGAGTTGTGTGGCGATCCATCCTCTCTGTATACCCCTACGGGAAATGGCGTGATCGTTAGTTAGTTTTTGTTACTCGTGTGTAGGGTATAATAACTAATAACATAGTTATTGTGCACAAATAAAACTAATAAATTTGTGTGCAGGTGATCAAGGCCAATTGGACATATTGCTACACGGGACCCGAGTTCTACGACACGGAGATGGACCGGGAATTTCTACTCGACCTGCGAGACCTCAGGGTTCTGCAGGAAAAGAAAAAAGAGCACAAACAGTTAGTATCCTAGACTCCAGATACCGGTTGTACCAAATCGGTCTACATTTCAATCAGTTGATACAAACAAATGTGTAGGAATACTTCACAATGTATAATTGAATTTGACATATTTTCCCTTTCAGTCTGGTCTGCATGAGATTAAAACCGAAACTGTTGGAAAAGACATATCAGGAGCTGGAACTCAACTTCAGGTAACTTGTTTCCCTATTTGTACATATTTTTTGTAGTTCATTCACATAAAAGTATTGCACAATATATGATTAAATCAATAAATCGTCAACTATCTGAATTATGACTGCCACCCTAATATAAAATATTATTTTGTTATCGATTTCTATGTTTCAATTTCAACCTTACCTAACCTTAACCTAACATATATAATTTTTTTTTTTTATCAATTTCTGTTTCAATTTCAAATAAAATTTTACTAAATACCTTATAATGAACATCTTAATATTTACTTGATTTAGTTGGATAAGATTTTCATTATAAGGTATTTAATGAATATAAATTAGAACATAGAAATTGATATATGTAATACTAATATATTTACATATATGTTAGGGTGACAGCGACATATTTCAGATATTTTGGCGATTTATAGCTTTAATCTTCGATGAAATCATATATTGCACAACACCTTCTGATGAATCTCGCCGCTAGTAAAGAGGTTAATACCTTTGGAATATCGGATTCCCGCAAGGTACAACTTCCATCATACCTTGCTGACTGTAATTTTGTAATGACTCACTTGTGTTTTACAAAACAATGTTTTTGTCAATTACGCTACCTTCTCCGATAATGCGTTTACATATGTGTTTTTTCAAATTGTACACAGAGTTGGGCACCCTTGATCCATTACACTTAGCTTTACTGAAAATAAATTGATGCATGCAAGAAAGAAAAAAATGAAACAAATTAAGTCATCATAAAGAGAATGACATTGCAATAACTAACTTGTTTTCCTTCTTCAGGTCCTACACGCGAGGTCTGATTGGGCTGGCGTGTAATCTCCACAGGGCTCGGGAGCTACGTTCCTACTTTTTGGACATTCTAGAGAAGTAAGACTGTTTAATTCTAATCAACTTCCCCCCCCCCCCCAGCTAATTTTTTCCATAGAAGGGTGTTTAAATAAAACATGTAACTCTTGCAGGTGTATCGAGCCTCTCAGAGCTGGTGGCTGGTCCAAGATAGAGGTGCAGCAATTCTTATTGGCCTACGAGGTGTGCGCTTTGTCTATGGATGTTCTAAGGTGAGACAGAATTTATAACATAAATCGACTTTTTCAACTTTTTTGACAATACACACAACGAAAAATGTTAACTTAACCTACATGTTATCAATTACCTGATCAATTTTATATCTACACTTATCATTGTTGTTTTTGTGGATTGTAATTGATGACATTGACGCATGTATATATGTACTTTCTTTGTAAATTATTATTAAATTTATTTAGATTTATAATTTTCTGCCTACTTACATCAACATTATTCAATGAAATAGAAAATATTCTGTGCTCAATTAAAATAAATAATTTGTTGTGTGTTTTTCAGAGAGCAAGATTTGAAGTGCGCGTTTGAACGCTTCATGAAGGTCACGCCGAGTTGTCTCCTGCGCATGTACTATGTTACTTGATGCCGTAGAAAGCCGCCGGTGCGTCTCAAAGTCGTGTTGAGGACGTCCACCGCCAGAATACTACGCGTATTGACTCGACGCTTGACCCGTTTTGTTCTACATAGTCACTAATATAACAATGCGGCCTTTTTCTGAATTACATAAGATAAAATTACCACTTAATTTTGACTAGCAAAAAGTTTTATTTATTTGATAAGCTATAAACCCTAAGTTTTATTCTTCTTTTTCTGGTGCCTTCTCCTATCAGACGTTGGCTATCATCACGCCAATCACCCTGCAGGTTGCAGTTCGAATCAACGCTGCAAAACTGCACTTGTAACAGTTGCGTAAATTTCGAAGCAATGAAGTATGTCGTCTTGCTCTGCTACGATTTCATCAAAATTCTCCTGGACCATCATTTGGGTAATTTTGACTTTTTCGTTCTTCATAATATGATCAAGTTATTGTAGTTTTCTTCTTTTTGTAGCTAGTACAATTTCTCAATTTTTGGTCATTGGATGAAGAACTTCTAAATTGGTCACCCTATCTGTCCGGAGTATTTTGAAAATGCAACTTTATATCCTGATTTATAGTGCAGATCTTATCCGCAAGCATAACTTGTATCGAAATGGGAGTAAGTCCGTTATTCACTGTGAGTATGAACCAGTTTCCGTACTGTTGTTTTTATGAACCATATTTCTTGAAAATTACTGTGTTAAAATGACTGGTGCTAGGTGAAAGATGGGTATAAAACATCTGCATCCATGCTAAAGCTAATTGTAACAACATTTTCATTTATTTGTGTCTGAAATTATATGCATATGTATAATGCGTTCTATTATTAACAGTTAACATTGACAGTTTCCTGGGTAGAATTATATTATATAATAAATTTAAAAGTAAATTTTATTGTCATTCAAAAAAGGCCGCTACTAAGGGTATTATTCTGGCATCCAGAATGATTATTTATAATTTATTATGAAATTATGTACAGAAGAGCACCATCATCCGAATGACTCATTTATTGATGACCCTTACTACTGCTGTGAAGCAATTTATAGCATAATAAATAACAGCCGCCTACCGCCGGCCGAAAAGTGTTGATGTTTATGAATTTGTAAAGAATGATTGTCCAAGCATAAATACCCTAAAAACAGACCAGTGGGCCTGAGTTTTTTGATTACTTAATAGTAGGCGACTATTTTTTAGTGTATTTTAAATAAATGGCTACCAAACTAACATTTTGAGGGTTAAAAAAAGTGAGAAATGACATTTTGACAATTTGCTAGTTTATTAAAATCTTACTACATAATGACATCTACCACTGAGAGCCATAAAATGTATAACATTTATATTCCTTTATTACATATTTTTCTTATTATCAATTAACACTCATCAAAAAGCATAAAAATAAACTTTTTCACTCCTCTGAAAAGTTATTTATTTTGTCAACTTAGGTAAGTATTGTTTCTTGACCCTCAAAATGTCATTTTGGATAACTGGTGTTCTTCTTTATAATTTAAGATAACAGGAGAACAGACATACAGTATTTTGAGGTTAAAACCCGAAAAAGGGGTTGAGTATGTACCGCACAATTTATATATTTTTGAACCTGAATTTTTGAGTTTTAGCCTGAATTTATTTTGAAACTGGACTGTTCTTCAATACGTAAAACGTAATAGTTAGTGACAATTAAAATAAGACAAACTTGTCCTCTAAAATATATGTACTTCATCAAGTAAAATCAGTACTTATTTATGTATAAATCTTTTCACTTACTGTTATTTTTTTTAGTTTTTATTATAAAAAAAACTCAAAACTTATTTAGGGTATAGTGAAAAACACCAAAGATTTCTTATAATTGAAAATAATGTTGTTTTAATATAAATTGATTAAAAAGTACTTATTTATTTAAGAAAATCTTATTTTATGTAGTGCAAGAGTTTTTGATTATTTAGTAAAGGTATTTCGTTGTATTTTCATGGAAAGAAATCACTTTGTGATTTGACATAAAATAATGTTTTCAACCACTAATTTTATTTTTAATACTTTAAGTTTCAATTAAAGCAGTAATAATTATCTTAGTTACCAATGACGTAGGGCATAGGTTCTCAACGTGGGCGATAATGCCCCCTTGTGGGCGTTTGAGACTTTCGGGGGGCAGTAGAAGATACTAGATAATACTTCTCAATATAATTAAGCACGCGTTTTAGTTGTTCTCATTGAAACGTTCTTCTTTGAACTCAGAAATAGGATAGGAGGTATATCCCATCTTACGAATATATAATATAGGGTCCGCCAAATACCTTTTTTTTTTTCAACTAGTGCTTATTTTGTGAATGGTAACACTTAGCTCATGTCTGATTTGACAGATAATTAGTTTTATCCTTCCGCTGAGCGAATATGGTTGTGTATACGCTTGAACAACGCTGGGAAATATTGCGACATTACTTTGAAAATCATGGTAATGTTGCAGAATGTGTGCGAAAATTGCGTACGGTTTTTGGAAGAAGAGAAGCACCGTCAGCTCCGTATGTTCGTTATCTTGTGAAAAAAGTGAAAGAAACTGGCATCCTCATCGATAAACCAAAGCGTGAAAAGCCAAAAACAGTGCTGCATAACTGAGAATATCGATGCTGTGGCAGAAAGTGTGCGTGAAGCGCCATCAACATCAATTCACCGTCGTTCTCAACAATTGAACATTTCGGGAGACATCATTGAGACGAATTTTGCATAAAGACCTTGGTATGACGCCATACAAAGTCCAATTGGTTCAGGAGTTGAAGCCAACTGACCATCCAATGCGTTTTCGCTTCGCTGAGTGGGCCTGCGATCGACTTACAGAAGATGCCGATTTTGCCAAAAAAATCATCTTTTCGGATGAAGCTCATTTTGATCTTGGCGGGTATGTAAACAAGCAAAATTGTCGTATTTGGGGGCACAGAAAACCCGCACGCATACATTGAAAAGCCGGTACACCCAAAACGAGTCACTGTTTGGTGCGGATTTTGGTCCAGAGGCATAATTGGGCCATTTTTCTTTGAAAATGAGCAAGGAGTGGCCGTTACAGTCAATGGCGATCGTTATCGGGCCATGTTGAACGAATTTTTGTTCACAAAAATTGAAGAGGAGGATATTGGCAACATTTGGTTTCAACAGGACGGGCGCTACGCCACACAGCCGAAGGTTTCATGTTTTGCGCCCTGTTTTTCAAAAAAAAAAGTTATTTGGCGGACCCTGTATTACAGTGTAATTACACTTTAAATATAATCATGGCAAAAGCTGTTCCAGATTCGCGATAGATGGTAAGTAAAAAAAAATAGGGGGCTCTAGGATTTTTTTTTTTCTCAAAGTGGGCGGTGGGCAAAATAAGGTTGAGAACCTATGACGTAGGGTTTCATTCATCAATAATAATATAGGTAAATTTCTAATTAATTCAAAAGATAAAGACGAAAAATTAAGGCACTATTTATAATTTAAATTGTAGTTACTGATCGGCATTTTATATCGATAAGACAGCACGTAATGTCAAGCCATAGTCTTTCGGAGTTCATAAACCATTTAATTGAAAAAGACTATACATTTGATCATAGTACTAGTAGATTAGATATTTAGAACCTTTGGAAATAAAGAAAGCAATCAAAAATGATAGTAATATTTTTAATAATCAATTAAATTTGTTCAGTAGTCCTAAGTCCTGTATTAGGAATATTTAGTTAAATCCGCTAAATTTCCCACTACATACACCTTAATCTCTTGCTTCTTTTTTGTCTCTTTCATTTTATGTTATCTCACTCTTTAATATGTAATCTATCTTTATCTCACTGTTCTTTTATCTATTTTCTATTCTGTCTCCCTCTTTGCCTATTTTGTTTAATATAACCCTGATGAAGCTTAACTAAAGCGAAACTGGTAGGTGATTAATATTAGTAATTAGTGGTTGAAAACAAAGTTATTGTTTAATTTCAAATATGTCACTGTACTTTAAGTTTTTCTAAAAGATATTAATATGTATACTGAAATTATTATGATTTCTTGTTTTTGGACATGTGTAAATAATTTTGTAAATATTTGTTTTGCTAATAAAGAGTAATTTGGCAAACTATTTATTTCTAATTTTACCACTGTTCATTCGTGGTGGAATTCAAATTTAATGATTTAATAATACAAAAAATAAATTGGTATTATTAAGTCATTGAACGATTTATTGTTTAATATTAAAATTTGAATTAATTTTAAAGCATTGATGCTTATTTATTATTAAATATTAAAATAATATCAATAATCTAAAACACAAATGTGAAACAGAAAAAAGCTAGAAGCTAAAAAGAACAATGGTCATGACCGATGAGATTGTTGATATTATTTAAATATTTATTTATTGTTTGCCGACCTTTTCACCGCATTTTTGACGTATTTTAAATAAGAGGTGTGTTGGATTCGAAGCTGCGATAAAACAGCGAATGTGTTTTCAGCTTCAGATGAATTTGGAAAATAGTGGACTGTAAAACGATAAACTATACTACTTGATGGAAGTGTCTAATTATGGATGTGGAGAGATTGTGGAATGAAGGAAGTAGGAAACCAATTCACTCACCGATGAAGTTTAAGTTCTTGATTATTCTTATACATTGTATTATTAACCAACACCACAACAAAAAACACTTAATTTAATATTATTTGAAGAACAACAACAAACCGAACTACCAAACGAGATACCAATGAACGAACACGTTTTTTCACATAACTCTCTTCTGTTTCGATTGTCATTTGTTTTCAAACTCGGTGTTGTTGAATACGAAAATCGAATATAGTGAAATGGTTGCATAAGGTAGGAACTGGTTCCAAAAACACGAAGGTAAGAACCTAACAAATTATCTATTTGAAATCCAACAAGGTGTTTGTGGCACTCTCTTAACAGTCGTACATAGCAGGATGCTACATCGGATTCTACTTCCAAAGGGATCGAGGACTACAGACTACACAAATATTTTTCGCTGGCTTCGGTTCCTAGTTATTTTATTCATGTATGAGATTGTTAAAAATGACAGTGAATGAATTGGTTGGGATGGAAAAGTTGGTTAATGCGCTGCTCCCATTAATAGTTAACAGGTCCCAAGTTCGAGTCTCGGTGACAACCTAATTTCTTTATTTTCTGTGTCTCCTTCTATTTCGTTAAAAATTATTGATGTTGTTTCAATGTTAACGAAAATAAATAATGATTAAATTCTAATATATCATTTATTAACGCAACAATTAGTAAAATTTGAATAATATAATAAACAACAATAATTGATATTTTTTTTTAGACAAAACTTACAGATTTCACAACCTGTCGAATAATAATACATACGATTTTTAGACAAGCATATTAGTAACTGCTTTAGCATTTTTGTTAATTACCAGCAGCCAAGACAAAAAATGATTCATTGATACTTGTTGCCGGCAAGAACATTGAAATTGTCATCAAATAGCTTTTTGAACTGTTCACACTTCAAATAACCACCGTTAGCCGCCAATTCTCGACCCGTCAGTGTTTGGTCAAATTTTGATGATCTGTACGCTTGACTGATCAAAAATTCCAATCTTAAATTTGACCAAGCGCAGACGGCCCAAGAATAGGCTGATAAGGAGGGCTGTTATTTATAGTAGCAGATGGCCAATTTGATGGAATGTCAAATGTGACGGAGAGTTCAAGATAAGCCTAAGGATGTGGGGTTTTTCAAACAATTTTTTTTCTTCACATTTGACAACGTCACAATTCAACAAATAGCGCCATTTTTTTTTTTCTTCACATTTTAATGATCCTCGTTAAACGTCGATTCAGCTTTTGAACGAATTGTGATCAGCTGGAAAGCGTAACCGTCATGTTGTTATATGTACTTATCGGACAGTCACACTTTGTTTAAAAGCTGAAACGAGCCTAGAATAGACATTTAACTCTTTCCAGTCCACAAAAAATAAATAAAATGTTCCATCAGGTCCACAATAGATTTACAGAATTACAGGGTAGAACAATACATCCAGGTTTTTATTTTGACACTAAACTGTATTTTGATACTAAACTGCTTATATTTTGACACTTAACTGATGAAGAAGAAAAATGTCGAATGACATTCGACATTTTTCATTGGAATAAAGTCGATGTCGAATGTCATTCGACATAGGACCGGAAAAGGGTTAAAGGGCATCACTAAAATGGAAAAAATAAAAATAAAAAATGGCGCTAATCGTCGAGTTGTAACAATGTCAAACTCGACAAATATTTTAAATACCCCAACCTAAGACCCTTTCTTAATCTAGACTTAATGGAGGACTATATTCAAATTCTTCTCTGAAATGATCTTCGTTCTTATTGTTGGTTTCAATCTCACTGCAACTTTCCTTTTTAAGGCTGGCGTCAATACTGGGCGCAATGAAGTCCTTCTTTATGTTAGAGGACATGTTAAGCGCTAGGGCAGCTAGAGGAGGTGGTTCTCCATACATTTTAAGACGTTTTATTCGTCTTTCAGCGTCTGACGGACTTTTGCTAATCTGAAAAATAAATAAATTATCGGACGGTAATAATATAAAACTTCCAACATACTAGAAGTTTTATAAATGTGGGTATAAAATATCGGAGATGGGGAATCATACAAAACCATCAATAATTAATTTAAAAAAAACTGTTTTCTGAAGTAGTAAAAAGTCTCAAAGCGTTGAGCTCGGGGTCATGTAATTTGAACAGGTTTTGTCTTATTTAGAATTTCAAGATTAATCCATCTATTTTCAGCCACAACATCAATTTCATCGTGAGCTATGGAGCTTTGAAATGGCCATTTAATTGTCAAATAATAAGACAAGACACCATATTTTTTGTGCAATATTTTTCAATTTTGCAAAAAGAAAAAAAGTTTTACTTTGGGCGATTCCTGTTAAAGCATGAAACATAAGATCGATGTTTCCTATTATTTTTTAAATTATTAACTTTGTTATAAAATGTTTATATGGATAGTTGTTTATTATTGGTAAATAAAAATACTCACACTGGAATTTTCCACAAAAGTTGAATCGAAATCCAATCCCGACAAACTGTTTTCGTTCAAATTCGTTTTTGACTGCCCATTTGTAGAATTATTACTTCTATCGAAAACCATCCCTGATTTCGAGGTAGAACTAATATTCTGAAATCGACTAATGTTTGACACACTCAAAGAATTATTCATATCATTTAAAAGACTTCGACATTTCTCTCCATATTCTTTCAAATTAACTTGCTTCATGCCGTGTTCAAAGTCTTTTAAAAATTCTTGCATATACGGCTTTCTTCGGGCACTGCGTAAAAGTTGAAAATTCTGAAGCGTATAAATTTCTTATACGCTTCCTAGATGCCGTGCGATATTTTAGATTACAACATGCCAGAATTTTACCGATTTCCGTGCACTTTTCAAATCCAAACTTATGAATTCCTCCCCAGAAATTGATGGCAACAAAATTCATGTCTTCATCGGTCAAATAAACAGTTTGCACGTATTGCTTTGCATTATCCATCACAGATGGCTCTATATGGAATATCAATCCCACGGTATCTACCTCCTTAAATAGAGGTGCGAAACTCGGATGGTTTGTGTCCCGGATGGACGTGCATTTCCTTCCGTTCGCCTCCATTTGTTTTGTGAACTTGTCGGCAATTTTTTTATCTGTAACCTCTCTGAATACAGTTGTCTTGTTGGCTGATAAATTGATCTCACCCGCTCTGAAAAAATAAACAAATCAAACATAAAGATGGGACATTAACCTCTGGAATGCCGGATTCCTGCAAGGTACAATTTACGTCGTACCTTGCTGACTGTAATTTCGTAATAACCAACTTGTATTCAACAAAATGTCGTTTTAATCAATTATGCTATCTTCTCAGATAATGTGTTTAGGTATTTTTTCAAATTAAATGTTAATGGCATTAGTGGTTTTTCTATATTCGGAGTTGGCGTTTTTTCCTTCATGTCACTAAAAAAAGTTTGACTAAGAAATAAGCAGGTTTTTTGGTTATTTTATTATATTTTCGTTTAGCTGAATACATTTCCTTCAAAATAAAAATAAAATTGCATGAGGTGTTCTTGTAATTACCAACAATAATGTCACTTTGAAAATCTTTTTTTTTCTGCCTCACTGACGTAAGCAAACTTCAAATATTTATTACTCGACTTGTAGTGAACTAAACGCAATGCAAAATATCTCTATGTATTGATTATTTTGTTGACAAGAGATTATGCTCCATTTAAATAATCGAACAACAGGTTTTAAATGTTAAAAACTCCTGAAAAGATAATGACGAATGCCCGGTGACTATTGGCACCTCTGGCACACTAGAGGTTAACAGTCATACAACCTCTATGGACTACACACGACTGATAGTGAATATAAATAATTAATATATGTATAAAAAGAGATATTTACTTCATTCCCGTAGGCACTGCTTTACACATGTCCAACACTATGTCTTTGACCTGCAACATCTGCTCAGTGCAGTCACTTGGCTTCCAAACGGTCAGCATCACAGGTGTGACCTGGTGGTGACCGCTGACAGTCTCCAGAACAAGAGCCCTGACCTTCAGCATGGAGACAACCCTCCTGGAAGAGCTGCTATCTCCGTCTCCGTTCAGTAACTCGCTGACTCGACTCTCTATTTGTTGCCTGATGTTTTCGTTGCGTTCAGACATGGCTGTTTCAAGCCTTCTACGCTGGCTATTTGAAAGGTTATTCTAAAAGGAATTAATAAATAGTTTAATGTAAACAAAAGACATGATTGCATAGTATACAAATACACAGTTTTTTGTTTTTGTTTAAATGAAAGACAAATATTCCCGAGTTATGAATAACCTGACAATATTTTATTTCTTCCTACTCCCCATCATTAAAAGTGGGGAAATGTGTCTTGTGCAATGATGGAGGACTTAGCTAGCAGAGAATTGAACTCCAACGCCTGGTTGTAAAACCGAGGCTTTGGACCACTCACCCACTAGCCGATAGAAATGCTTTGATGGTTAAGTTACACGGTGGGGCAGATGCCAAATGACAGCAATTTTTTTTTTTTTATTAAATTTACTTAGATGGATTACTCGACAAAATAATAAAATAAAATAACATCCTGGTGAAGGATCATCATTCAAAATCTTTAGCCATGGTTAAGTGACCAGATCCGAATAGTCAGGTTTTCCTAATCATAAGGTCTGTAAATCTTCTTTCAAATAAAAATTATAGTCAAACCTACCAAAAACTCAATAGGATCATTTGCCATATCCATTTGTTGGGCCAGATCTTCCGAGTCCTGAGTGTCTGCCGGGCTCCGGCGGCGGGACCCCCTCCGGCCCTTGCTGCGCTCCTGGTGAGTCTCGCGCAGAATCTCCTCCTCGGCCTGGGCGTATAGGCGCTCGGCTCTGGCCTGCAGAACCGATTGCTGACGGGAGGATTCTAGCGTCTCCATTCTGTCGGATCTGGTTACTTAAAATATAACATTAATTAGAACAGAGCTAAACTGAAATATGTGTTCAAATATACTTATTAGGACACCGCTAAGCTAAGATCTTAAGATAAATCTTCGGAGCTATACAAAATGGTGTTTAGCGAACGAAGTACAAGCAAATGCCATACCAATTGTTTGAACAGCTTTCAATAACAAGAAGCAACTAAACGCTAGTACAGTCTACAAAGACGTTTCATATCAAGAATCCTTCTGAGAAGGACCAAATCCAATCTTTATAAAACAGTCATCAGAGCAGTGGTAAGTTACGACTTAAGAGTGCTGAACTCTTTACAAGAATAGCAAAAAGATGTTAGATATTTTTTAAAACAGATCCTAAGATGAATCCATAAAAAATGGTGTCTGGTAGACGAGGTACAACCGTGAGCCGTAACAATTGTTTAACCTTTGACTCTGCTGACTCTAATTTTGTAATAACTCACTTGTCTTTTACAAAATTATGTTTTTTTATGCTATCTTCTCAAAATTATTTTTTTTTGAGTTATGCTATCTTTGATCTCTTTGATATCTGTCACTAAAAAAAGTTTGATTAAGAAATGTGAAGATTATTTTATTGTTTTATTGTATTTTCGAGTGGCTGAATACATTTCCTTCCAAATAAACAATAAAATTGCGTGAGGTTTTCATGTAAATTAAAACATTAATGTCACTTTGAAAATAGATTTTTTCAGCTGCACTGACGTGAGTAAACATCAAATATTTATTACTCGACTTGTACTGAACTTAACGCAATGCAAAATATCTATGGATTGATTATTTTGTTGACAAGCGATTACGGTTTATTTTAATATGCGAACAACAGGTTTTAAAGAATAAAAACTACTGAAAAGATAATGATGAATGTCCAGGTTCTATAAGACACTCCAGCACTCTAGAGGCTAAAGAGACTTTAATAACAAGATTTATATAACTGGGACTGCTATGCTGTAGAGGATATGCAGTGAGAATCGAAGGTAGCTGATTATTAAAGAGACTTGTCTATAGTATGCCTGAAGGGTGAAAGAATGTCGGGAGGTCTGATGTTTCATCCTTGGGCAAAGCAACTGGAGGATGAGTTTCCTAGAGGCAGTCAGGACTCTCCAAGGTTAGTAGCACTGATGATAATCATAAATCATGTAATTTTGAGTTTGATTAAACAAATACTATCTATGCATTTAATACAAAAGTAAAATATGATAATAAAAATATATATTGTTACCAGTGCTTCCATTAGGCAGTTTCTCATAATGCTGCAGTGGATACACGACTATGGGTTTGATCCTAAGGGTGGGTGTCGGACCAGCCCCCTGCTGGAGGGTGTTCACGGCCATCCGCAGGGGCTTCACGTCTGGGCACGGGCCTAGCCGGGCAGAGCAGCGCGCGCGGCGAACACTGTTACCGTGCAATCGTAGTCTTACTGCTGATATGTCCTGGAAATTGTGAGAAGTTCTGAAATTCATTTTGATCGATGATTTATTTTTATTCATTATATTTGACGATCTTCGTGGTAGAGTGGTAAGCTACATGGCTCCGAACCCGGAGGTCAAGGGTTCAAAACCCGACTGGAGCAAATAATTTTTTTGATTTATTTAATTTAATTATTTATTCTAACAATTAAAAGAATTACAGAAAAAAACACGGGTATTCCTGTGTCGAGATGAGCGGCTCTTGGTTTTTTTTTATTTCACAAATAAATTATTAAGAATAATAAATAATGTATTTGCTATTCCAAATACTCGAAATCAGCCTGGTGAAAGACCACCATTCAGAAACGAAATGTTGTTTGAAATGGCTTTAACCATGTTTAGTAACTAGATCTAAATAGCCAGGTACTTCCCAACCACCCCCTTCCCTCGCCCATAGTAAAACTGGCCTTCAGGCAGTTGAGACTTTTGTGTTGTAAAAAAAAATGGCACTAACCTCCAACGGCGTTTTTCCTTGTCCACAGTTAAGCAATTCGGAACCACAGACAATAAGTTTGGTTCCTACTTGGAGCTTTTTATTTGAGATGTAGGAGCAAAGGACATTATCTATGGTTGCCAGGACCCCGTACCAACCATCTGTCACCTCTAACTCAAACGCAGGAGGTATCTTCCCTATTGTACTGGTTCTGAAAATATTGGCAATATTCATTTTGTTATTTATAAGAATACTTCGCCTGAGTCTTAACACTATTAATTTTTATAGTTAAATTGATATTTCAAAACTCCATAGCCCATGATGTAAATGGAATTGTAAGCTGAAACCAGGATCATTGACCTGTACATTCCAGACAGCAAAAGCTGTGCAAATTTCATGAGGCCAGACCTAGCCATTTGAGAGATTTTTCTCCTCAAGATACAGATATCTGCTTAATAAATAGTGAAGAAAGAACTACATAGTAAACTAAATAGAGTTATATTTTTAATTGATGAAATTTTGTCATTGCATGCAGCGCTGAAATCAATGATTTTAGCAAAAAAGTTACTCACCTATTATCAGAGATTACCACAGGCAATTTAATAATTCTAGAAACACATAGAATCATTTTCCTTCCAGGTGCGTCATCCATTTCCAAAATCTTCCTCAAAATCGGTCTCTCCGCTTTATAAAGCTCCTTATCATACCTATACTTCAACTGCGTCAAAACAGCTGAGGCGCTCAAGATTTTCTGAAACGCTCCACCATAAAAACGCTCGTACGAAGCCAGCTTCCAAATAATCCATTTGACGCCATTCAGAATCCAACCATCGGGTATCAATTTTGAATCCACTTCTTTGTGCTCGAAAAATAATGATACCAGATCGTTCACGGACAATTCTTTTGTGTTTACGCCTGTTTTTATATCGAGTCTTTCATTTGAAAAGATGAAATGATCAAAATTCTCAGGCGATATGTTTAAAATATCTTCAGAAACATTTGAATTCACGGCTTTCATACTAGAAAGTGTAATTTTGGTAGTTCCTCTATTTAATTTTGAATTTAGTGTATCTCCAAGATCGATACCTTTGCTTTCTGTAATATCATTCACAGATTCAACAGTCAAACCAAACTTTATTTTCAATTTTTAATATGTCTGCTTTGTTGGTAAATTTTATCTTTTTTAAAACATGGCTGTTAACTTTGTCTTCATTATTGATTTGAGACTTATAAGGTGCTTTAAATGTTTTCTTTGCTTTATTTTTCCACCGGCACGGAGAATTGGGCTCAGAGGAGCCTCATTTTCATCGAAATTTGATGAACAGTTAGTCTTTTCAAAGTTGGATGAAAAATTCTCCTTTTCATCAATCATAATTGCCAAAGCACTCTCTGAAATTTCTTGAGTCAGATTTTCAACTAAGAAATTAGAAGAATTATCTTGTTTACGATTATTTTTGCTGTTAAAACAGTCTGGACTAACAGGAAATTTTCTCTTATAAGTTTTAGGTTTAGAATTACTAGTTTCAATGACAATTTTACTATCATGTTCTTCTTTAGAAACCTTTGTTTTGTCGGAAATGAAGATTCTTTTCTCTGAAGACTCTTTTGTGACTCCAACTAAATTAACAGTTTCTAAATCTACATCTTTGAAAATATCTCTTCCTTTAGCTAAGGCTTTCTCTGTAACATGTATAGGTTTTCGGTTTCCAGTATTAAACCCAGAGAATTTAGGGTACGAAACTTTGGGTTCTTCCTGTATTTACAGATTCAAGATCGAAATCTTTGAAGATACCACCTCTTACGTTGGCTAAGGCCTTCTCTTCGACCTGTATAAGTTTTTCGTTTCCAGTATTAAACCCAGAGAATTTAGGGTATGAAACTGTGGGTTCTTCAATATTTCCAGTTTCACAATCTACACCTTTGACAACATCGGTTACGTTATCTAAGGTCTTGTCTAAAACAGATATGACTTTGTCGTTTGCACAACTTAAACTAGAAAACTTAGGGTACTGAGGTGTTGATCCCCTTTTCAAAGTAATGGGTACAGTTGACTCAGCCAAATCATTATAACTTTTAAAAATAATGTTTGTATCTTTTTCAACATTTACAAATGCGTCTTTAACTCTGGAAAGATCTTCTTTTGATACTGTGCCTTCTAACATATTCTCAGAATTAGAGGGTTTTGAAAATTGGTATGGTTTAACAACTTTCATATTGTCTTCATAGTTTTCTATAAGATCTTTATCACCTTTATCCAAGTCTTTGAATATTTGATTAGTTTCATTACTGGGGCTGGATTCCTCTAAATCATTCACTCCAAAGTAATCATTTCCTTCTAAAAGTTCTTTTCTCACAACATTAGTCATAATTACATCACCCTGTTTAAAATCGTTGAACATGTTCTTCGCAAAATCGATTCCCTTTTTAGTGATTTTAATCGGCTTATGGCTTGCATAACTAAAGCCCACAAAATTAGACTCTTGCTTATCAAAGAAATCTATTTTCAGCAATTCTTCATCATATAAATTATTATTGTCACCAGTTGCCTCAACATGAAATCTAATTTGCTTTGGTTCAGACGATTTGTTTTCAGTTTCTTCCAAACTTAGGACAAGGCCTGTCGCTTTTGTGGGAGCTTTTTGTGAAACTGTTATTGGTTTGTTACTTGAAGTTTTAAAAGCGGTAGATTCTAGACTATTTCCAAGCTCTATTAATTCTTCAGGAATCATTTCGCCAAATGCATCTTTCTCAGCATTTTTTTTATTTGTAAACACAACTAAAGCATCCTTCTCAATGTGTTCAACCACGGTCATACCACCTTTACCTATGCCTTCAACCTTTGTAATAAAAATATTTTTATCTATATCTTTGGCAATAGGTTTCTCTGAAACAGTTTTGGAATTATCTGTAGCAGTTCTAAGTCCGAAAATATTACTGGTAGAAACTGCATTCACGCCTTTTGCATGGTGATTTTTATTGAATAAGATTTTATTTTCACCTTCAATTTCAAAGACATTTAACGACCGTGGAGTTGAAATAACTGATTCTGTTTTACAGCTTGCTGTGCTAATGCCTTCATAAATACTTTCTTCGATATTGTCACATTTGAATAATTCCTTAACATCTTTGTCGACTCCATCAAAAAAGGACTTCATTTTCTTCAAAGCCGTATCTGATATTTTAATTTTTTTTTTGCTTGCAAAGACAAAGCCACCACAAGATTTTGATAAGTTCTCTAAAACGGAAGTTGATGCATCAACATCTTGAATTCGATCCAGACACTCTTCAACAGGTAAATTATTATTTTCTAGAGTATTGCTTTGCACTGCTTCATCCTTTGGACCAAAAGTTTTGGCACCACCATCAACTTCTAGTAAATCCAATTTTTTAGCAGAACTAAATAACTTTTTATTTTCTGCCGTTACTTTAATATTGTCTGACATTTCAAGAGACCAACCACATGTATCTAAATTATAGATTCTACCATTTTTTGTATCTGGTTTTTTAGTAAAATCCTTTAAAAGTTGTCCAACTACCTTGTTCCTTTGTGAGACAATTATTGGACTTAATGGTGTATTTGAGTCATCATTATCCTTTTCAGTAATTCTCAGAGCGCAATTCGGTGAGTCACCTTTTTCAAAATCTAGGCTTGTTTCACTACCATTATTAACTGATTCAATGGTGCAATTGAAGAACTCTTCCCACTGTTCCAATTCAACAGAAATTTTACTAGTTTTGGAATCTAGAGCAGTACTTGTAAAACCACCGAGAATAAAATCACCATCATTAGTGTTAGATTTAGAAGCATTATTGATATCATTAGTGTCACTTTCAACAGTGTAAGTTTCATTAATAGTTCTTGCAATAATATATTCAGTTGGATCTACAAGTTTTTGTACACAGGATCTATCTGAACATTGATTCAAATCAATCATTGCTTTCAGTGGCTGCTCTTTTTGGCTAAGTTTATCCTCGGGTGAAATATCATTTATTTCTTTTGTCTCTGTGACAGAATTATCATTTACGATAGCCTCAACAGCATTATTTACCGTGAGTCCATGTTCATCAATGCAATAAATGGTATCCAATGGTTGTATGTTATCATCAATAATATCGATTCCTTCAAAGAATTTCTTCGGATTAAACGAGGCTACATTAGAAACCATCAAAGGCTTTTTGCTAGCAGTTGTAAAGCCAGTAAACCCTTTAGAAGGACCATCTGGAAATGAATTCTGGCAGTTTCTATTTATTGTCTTCATCTCCTGGCCAAAAATTAAATCTAAGTCTTTAGCAGTAAAGTCCTGGGTATCCATGACGGAACTAGATATAATTTGACTACCATTATTGACATCACTATCGATTTTTACACTTCCTAACTTATTTCTTTGCAAACTGTTGGTTTTATCATCAGAAAAAATATTTTCAAATACTCTTTTTACTTTATGAGGTGGCTCTTCAGATGTGTGAATCATTTTATTAGGCAACGCTTTTAATGTACCATCGATATGATCACTTTCAAACATGTTATACGAAAGGTCGTCTTTGAAACATGTATCAATGTATCTATGTTTTCTTTCAGGAGATTTCAAAACGTGGTTGGGTACTTTGAACAGAACCTCATCACTAGGTAATTCGGTAACATCTTTCAGAAATGTGCTGTGACTTTGTTCAGGATGGCACATAGTATTTTGGGAATCTTTTCTCAAATCATTGTTTGAAATGACATTTAATTCATTTTGCGAATCAGGTGGCTCTGTGGCTTCACAAAATGGCAAGTTAAAATCGTTCAAAATTGTAGAAGAAAGGACTAATTTGGTTTGTTCTACATCTTTCAAGTTTAGGGAGCAGTTATTTTCTGTAGGACTATTTGTATATTTCTGATTCACGTCATTAGGGTCTTTTGTAGAATCTATTTCTTCATTGCTTTGGCTTGTTTTTGTGTTTGATATGTCAGGAGGTTTCATATCATGTTTAGAATAAACCAAATTCAAAATTGTGGCTTCTTTATCAACCAAGGCTGCAAATTGCGTATCACAGCCCCACTGCGATTGTGCTTTTACTTCATCAATGATGTTAGTTTCTAATACGGTGCCATCCATCAGATTACCATCATCATCTTCAAAAGTGTCATCATTATAATGATTAAACGAAATGAAATCTGCTGCAGTCGACTTAACTGTTACAGATGCTTTTTCTTTTTGAATTCCTGAGCTTGAAGATTCCATTCTGTTAACGCAATTCACTATTTTGTCTATGACTATCTTTATGTTGACATTGTTGACGGAGGAACTTTTATTTTCTTGAGAAGCATTTCTTGACGAGTTTAGAATATTATTTTCATTGTTTTGCTTGATTTTATTATATTTGTCAGCAATTTCTTGAGATGCAGGAATGGAAGTATCCTCCCGAAATACAGAGCAGTATTTCTTGTATATACTGTTTGACCCATTGCTTTGTGACATCCCAATAAGTTTCCAATGTTTGCAGAACTTGAAACAATGCAAAAAAAGAAAAAGATTATTAGGAGACGGATTCGCAACCCAGAAGCCGGGTCTCACTTGTAGAGAAAAAATTAAATCAAAATACCACATTATTTTTTAGAAAGACTAGACGATTTATTTTTATTTTACTTTTAAATAAACTATAAACCCTAAGATTTACAGAATAGACCCTTTAAATAATTTTAACATAACATTAAAGAAATCAAAACTCTTATAAGGTTAAGTCTTTAGTTCAAATATGATATTCTTAGGTCCTTCGCATATGTGGAAACCGAAAGCAAACTAAGCTGTGTGGCGACCAAGCTTCTACTAGAGCTTCTACTCAAGTTTTACGGTTTCAGTCATTATCTCATCTCACAGAGCACAGTGTCATTTTAATATTGCTTTCAAAAATGTCTATGAGCCTATAATCATAAATACGAGGGTACTTTTCAACCTTATGAACAAATTTAATGTCTTCTTGCTCGGAGATGTTGCAAATTTTACGAAAACTGCTTTGCAACTACGGCGTAACTGGAAAATAAAAAGCACAGGCGACTACCACGGCGAGTTGCGAGAGACTAGTTGCGTTGGCGTTGAAAACTGGTTTCTGAGGACTTGCGTTGTGTGTGGATCGTCATTGAAATGCACAGAAAAAATATATTTATACAGGTGAACCCTTGCTTTTGCTGGGTCCTAATGATTATCATTCATTTCTACAGTACAATCTCACTTATAACACCCCCAGTAATTCAGCACTATCCGAGTTGGTGTCAGAATTTTTAAGCAAGGTTTGAATGTGAGAAAACAATATTTGATAAGAGTTTATTTTTAGAACAATAGAAAAACATTTTGTTTTTCTACTACCTATAAAATTTGATTTGATTATTTAAATTCATATGTAAGAAATAATATTATTTTAAATAAAAGCACAAATACACATTTCATAAAATAAGCTAAATAAAAGACTTACCTATCGTATATCAATATTATGACATCTTGGACAAGCAAAAACTTAAAAACTTTTTGTGGTTAAGTAAATTCTATTGCCAATTATTGCTAAATATAACATATGACACAGTGAAACCTTTTTAATACTAATTAATACATAAATACCACTAATATTACTGCACACTAATTACTCGACCGACTGCAAGAAAACTTTTTTTTGGTTGAATTTGAATATTCATATAAACAATGGAAATTGTAAAGTACAAGTGAAAACACAATATTTTGACAGGTCGAGGGAGTTGCCATGTTAAATATTATCTTTTAATTTTATTTACCGTGTGTGGGGCAGTTTTGAACTAAATAAAATGTAAGCATTCTTATTTTCAACGATGGGTTCCCAATCCCAAAACATTGTTGAAGAATTATTTTCTCAAATAAAATATTACATAAAACACAAAACATATTGAGGCCATAGTGTAACCATACTATTTTAAAAATATTAAATTAAGGTAATTCATTATTTATTACCTTAACACGTTACTCATTATTAGTCATAGGTAATTATAGTTACTAATTAGTAAAGCATATTTTTTTCGTAGTAATGTCCGCCTCAACTGAAATAAATTTAAAATTAATGTAATATAGGAATAAAATATGTGGTCAATTTAATAACTAATTACATTTAAATATTTTCGGTAAACACCATTTATTTTTTTCATTTCTTAATTAAGTACCTAATTTTTTACCGAAAAAATATTTCTGCGGTTTTGACAACTGGTTTTTAGTCAGTCACCATTTTTAAAAATAATTTATTAAAAAGCAAAGTTTTCTCAATATTAACCAAAAACTTTTTTGTTTTATGTGCTTTATCACCGTGTCAACTTAGTATAGATGACATAGGGTTATAATTTTGGGTGCAAAACGAACTCCATTTTGTTTTGCATCTTCCCCGATATGAATATATTTATTAACTAACATCTGAGGAGTTTCTAATTTTCTGAACACATCCGTAAGTAGCAAATTTTAAAAGTGCACACTCAGGGGAAATTATTATAGTTATCAATAATTACGCATTAGAAATCAAAGATAGTCATTATATTATAAATATCATCACTGATGTGTGGAATAAAGGATTCAAGAAAATGTATTATAAATTGTGTTTTATGATGACGTTATTTGAAACCGACTTAGCGCATGGAAGATTTATTTCATGGAAGCAATAATATGGGCAATATTAGGTTTCCAATGCGTAGGCAAACGGAATTATTCTTGCCGGAAAGATGAATTTTGCTATTAATCACGTTATTGAATATTCAATCGCTGAAAAGATAAATCAATAGAAGTGTGTCGTGGGCGTCTCCGTGTGCCCGAAGCAAGTTAAATTATTCCTTACTTCTGATAAAATTTATCAAATATTTTAATTCTTTCTTGAACATATAATTAATTTCATTGGCCTGTCTGGGGCCTAGGAGTCGAAATGCCTTAAAATTGGCAACACTAGTTTTCTTTCAATTCGGTATAGAACACACTTTTAAGATTTATCAGTTCAGTGTGGTAAATGGATATATACAGTTTTGTCACTTAGCGGGTTTCCAGAAACTTTATGTTAAAATTTTAAATAATTGGTAACCAGTTTACAAAATTGAAAAAATGTGCAGTTGTACTTACAAACTTAATTGTTCAGTCGGGGGCTAGCTCTTATATATAGTATAGTATACAACTCAAAAAATATTTTAATTTGTTAGTTCCTCTTTTGGCCACCTCCACTGATAAGTTTTAAAATGTGTATGGACTCTAATAATGTATTGTACATCAATATTCTGGAAGATTGACTTTATTTATTTTTGTTTGTCTTAGCAACAACGCTCTGGCGTTTTAAAATCTGCACTGCTTAAACTATTTGGCAGGTAAACTACTTCTAGTTCGCATCTTTATTTCTATAAATATAATATCTAAGCAGTTTTTGAATATCTACATAACCCACTAAAAATAAATCAACACGCCGTACTGTTTGTTTCAGATTTTTCAACTATAAAAAAACAGTGTTTAAAAAAATGGTGACGTAACTTCGGGCGAAGCCGGGTTGTAAAACCTGCAAACATTATGATATCAACTTTCTAGGTAAGCATTAATTTATACCACGTTATCTTTCAATGTTAAAAATGGTTTCATTCATTTTGTTGAATATTTTTTGTGGCAAACTTTTTTACATTTACGGTTACATAATGCCGCAATAAAATTTAACACATATTAGGTAATGTAGACATTTCTAGCACGGCCAATTTTTCAGTTTGCAAATAGTTTGCACACATTATTCTAGTCCATGTAAGTTGAACTTGAAAATAAAGGTCATTGTATTTTATTTGAAGAAATACTGTTTCGTAGTTCAATATTCTACATATAGATGGCAATACAAGTCACAGTTAAAATTTGACTTTGTAATATTTTCTCCGTAATATGATTCATTCAAGAATATTTATGGGAAAACTACTAGGTAAGTACCCGGGGTATAAATTATATTTAAATTCCTTTGTGAGTACGTACGAGTGGGAACTTTTCAATTTGGTACATAACTGATGTTAGTTGAAATTATCAAATTTAAAAAAATATATTTTTTCAAATCCTTACCTGCCTAATAATGTATTTATTTACCTATAATGTATTTTAGCAGACATTATTCTATATTTGAAATAGTGAATCAAAGGAACTCATATTTTCTATTGACCAGTCAAGTTATATGTTATCCTGTAATTTTTTTAAGAAGATGAAAAAGTTAATACATGAGAACAATCATTAAAAAAATAGATGCTTTTCTATAATGTTTGTGAGGTGGTCGATAACCGGAAAAATGTTCGGCTAGCAGTCAGACGGATCAAGTTCGAATCCTAATGAATTAACCATTTTTTTCTTGTCTTACGTGAATGTTTTTGTTTATATTAAAAACGAGTAGCGTACCGTTGTTCCTTGCAACCATTGCACAGAAAATCTGATGTCGCCAATTTACATGATAGCTTTCTACTCCTAGGCCCCAGACAGGCTGATAAAATTGAGAATCTGTTCAAGAATTAAATTTTTTTTTTTTTTTTTAAGTTTGATCAATTTCGCCCGACGCAAAGAAAAAATGACAATACATCGGGCACACCAGGCACGCCCACTCACTATTAAAGGTACTTTTTAACTATTATAGTTAAACAAATATTTATGGCACATGATTTGGTGACACAAATTTACAGTATGATGTAATCATTTATCTAATATTGGTTCTAGAAATAAACGCGTTATAAAATTATACGAGAAAGGCGGTTATTGTCACGACCGCGATCGTCAGTTAGCCGGCAACTGCTGTAACCACTGAGCTATCGTGGCAACCCTAGATCCGCCTTGATCGGCAATTCACAGTGTGCGAAAAAAACATTCTAATACAGATGACGGCCACCATGGTCGAGTGGTAAGACGTTCGACTACGAATCGCAGAGGTCGCGGGTTCAAACCCGGCGTGCGCGAATAACTTCTATTTATTGAATATGTGTCATAACGCATTTAATTAATATAAAATTATAAATAATATGTTCCAGAGTGGTAGATCTAACTCGTAGTATCGCTCTGGTGAAAGACCACCAGTCAGAAATGAAATTTTGCTTGAAATGGCTTTAGCCGTGTTTGGTGACCTGATCTGAATAGCCAGGTACTTCCCAACCTTCTTCTTCCCATATCCTTTCCTTCTCCACTACCTTCAGCCTCACAACATACCCCAATTGGGGGAATGCCAATGTCCCACTTGCTCTAGACCAGTGGTCCCCAACCTTTTTGTCGCCGCGGACCGGTCAGCGTTTAATAATTTCACCGCGGCCCACTGAGGGTAGGGGGTTGCATTGGGGGGAGCTCACATTGGGGGGTCACATTGAGGGGGGGGAGGGTCCACATTGGGGGATTGAATGTAGATTTTTAAATTTTTTATTATTCAATAAGGAAATATTATTTTACACAGAAATATAAAAATTGAAAATAAACAGTAAAGAAAAATGTATTGAAAATAAACAAACTATATAATTGACGATTTTTCAAAAAAAATTATTTTGATTTTTAAGCAGGCGGCGCGGCCCAGTACCATTTGGTCCACGGCCCGGTACCGGGCCGCGGCCCATGGGTTGGGGACCACTGCTCTAGACGGTTGGGAGCAGTTGGGACTCTTGTGTAGTATTCGGCAATAAAAAAATTGTAACCAACTTGTCATACTAAATCGCTGGAAATTTATTCCTGCTTTTTTTGTGAGACTATAGACTTTTGTAATTATATTTTTTAAATGTGAATACCGCATAAGAGTCCAAACTGCCCAGAGTTAGTGGGATTATGGGATCCCCTTGGGGTATGTTGTGAGGTTGAAGGGAGCGGGAAGGGAAAAGAGATAGTGAAGAGGATGGTGAGTGGTATCAACATGTGATCGCTAAATAAAGACTAAAACCATTTCAAGCAAAGTTTTGATTCTGCAATGTGGTCCTTCACCAGGGCGATACTAGATATTTTACCACTATTGTATTCCTGGTCAGCGGATGATACGAGATTCAAACCTCAGTCGCCGTAACTAACTTTTCCACGCGTAATTTTCTAAAACGTACAATTCGTTAATAAAAATAGTTTTAAGAAATCAAAAATAATTATCACTAAACTCGACTGAAAAAGTCCTCAAGTAAAATTGTAAGTCTTTGAAAATCTCGGTACAGCTGTGATTAATTAAAACGCGTTTCTGAGCTGCAATTCTCCTAAGCCAAGCCGGGGAGATCTCTCGATTTTCGGCCTCTCAGATGGAGACATTTCCTAAAAAAACAAACATGGTCCTTTCGCTGAGAACTTTGTTGTAATCCTTTTTTATGTCTCATGCGTCATTGCGAAAGAGGGAGAGGTTCCAATCCAACCAAGTTACAGTCAGTACTTTATCATGGGGCCCTATCACGAAACATCGATATCGATTTTATCGACAATGTCGGTAATTCGGAATCGCGAGCCCGACAGCAGATCGCCAACGAACAAACGACAACCCTCGTCGACTAAACATGCTTAATTCAGTCGCTGCGAACTGTGTAGTTTGTTCGTTGGAAATCTGCAGTCGGGCTCGGTATCGATTCCAAATTACCGCCATTGTCGATAAAATCTATATCGATGTTTCGTGCTAGGGCCCTTGGAGTCGAAATTTATCACATTTTATTGATTGTTGAAATAATATTAAAATTTACAATGAATTATTAAGCAGAAGAAGACAAAACCAACAAAAAGATCAGATGTCAACCGAGATTTGAACTCGGAACCTCTACTCCATCCGGCAGTAACTTTTCTGCCAATTGAGTTACCGAAACCTTTTTAGAAACCGTCATTTTTATCCATCTCATAAATACATGGCCTGTTCAAAAGAAAAGGTGAATTTTGAATTTTCGCGGGCTGTGTACATTCGATTATCGATTTTTTTGTTATGTTGGTACACATATATTTATCATATGTTAGCATTATCAGCCATTTTGGATTAGTGGTTTGTTTTTGACAACTGGAAAGGTTAATCACGTTTTTGTGTGTTCTTCGATTTTTTACTTTTAAAAAAAATGGATCAAAGAATAAAATCCATGATTTGTCTTTCCACAACTCCAAGACGCTCATCGTCATTAACATCTCCTCGGCCTTCTGTAAAGCGCTTGTACCACTTACTCGTATATATTTAAATTTTTCTTAGAAATTTTATTGGCCTGCTTTACGTAAATTGATGACATCAGTTTTATTCAAATCTGTATACATCACAGTTCTAGGGATTAGATATTCAGTGTTTTTTTAACCTATTTCCCCCAGTAAACTGTATTTTCTCGCGATTAATTCACTTGTCAAAACAAACTTTTTTAGGTTACAAATAAAAAGAGCAAACATTCGAATCAAAGGAATATTTAATTTATCAATTTAAAAAAAAGTAAGGTCGAAAGGCATCCCCATTTAGCGAATGTTGCGAGAGACTGAACGAAGTGAGTGGGATAGGAGAAGTAGATGGGGGGAGGGAGAGGAAGCTTGGGAAGCATAAGACTATTAAGACCTATTCACTGAACATAGCAAAAGCTATTTCAAGAAAAGTATTGTTCTACACTCGAATGAGGTGCAAATTAGGTAAAAATAACTTTGTATAACATAAATAAAACACATAAACTTTGTTTATAACCACTTTATAATTTAATATTATGTCTACCGGTTTCGAAAGTACCCTTCCATCATCAGGACAATATTAAAATGAAGGGTACTTTCGAAACCGGTAGACATAATATTAAATTATAAAGTGGTTATAAACAAAGTTTATGTGTTTTATTTATAAATATGACAAGCCACAAAGTAAATTCTTTTTACGAATATGACTTTATATAACATTCAAACTAAATAATAAGATTTTTTTTCCAAAGCACTGGTAGATGTTCTGAAAGACCACCCTTCAGAATCGAAACGTAGCTTGAAATGGCTTTAGCTGTGTTTAGTGACCGAATCTGAATTGCCAGGCACTTCCCAACCTTCATCTTCCCCATCACCTTTCCCTCCTCACCACCTTCAGCCTCACAACCCAATTGGGAAGGTCATAGTCCCACTGGTTCCAAACAGTCGGGACTCTTTTGCGGGATTTGTATTTGAAAACAGCGAGGTTTCGAGCCCTGCCCGGAGTCAAGGCGCTTACCGCTCTGCTATGGAGGTCGTCTAGAGTTTTTTTAGGTGCCGGTAAATTGCAACACTAAACATACACGTGAGATTAATTATTATTTATAAATTAATGGTTCGTATCGCACCTATCTGAATTGCTTGGAAAAAATCAAGGTAGACTTGTTAATTGCATTATTAAATAATTCCACTCTGATACGCAGAGACTTAGGGGTGTAGTTCCCCACTACCAGACCTGAACGCCTTTCAGCCTCTGGCCGTCAGTATCGCCCTGATAGCCGAAGAGAGCGGTCTTGTCTAGGTGTCTTTACTTCTATACGAAATGATCTTCCTGATTGTAATAAATTAAAATAATGAGTAAAACATTTTATAAATTAACTGAAGTTTATTAAAAAAAGGTTTTGTTTAAAATATTAGTTTTAGGAGTGATTTGAAAAAAAAAACAATTATTTGTGCTTTCGCTACAGGATGTTTAAAATTGAAATGCCGTAAGTTTTATTTATTATTTATATTACGGTGTTTTTTACGTTAATGACAATTATTATTGTTCATATATTATATCATAAAATTACAACGAAAACATCGTTCTAGGTCAAAAAAGGTTAAGTCTCTCTTTAAATTTTATTTTGTTTATTCTTGTTAAAATATTTAAAAAAAACATGGGTTTGGTCCATGTCTGTTTCACTAGGATATACCTGTGTCGAGACAGACGTAGAGTACATAAATCATATAATATTAAAACATTAATAAAAATAAAATAAAAAGTAATAAAAAGAAAAAAGAATTTTACGTTATAATATGGTAAAGGTAATACAGAAAAATAAAAAAATAGGATTGTATATGCCTAGAGATAAAGATAGATTGAAAAATGTTTCTTATATACACTATAAAGAAAATTTATACATCTGGAATAGTGGAGATGTTTCTCTAAGCACTGAGTACATTGTTTAAAATACGGTGTCTGGAAATTTGTCCTTTAACCGATGTACTAAAATATTCTGATACAACTTTGATTGAAAAAAAATGAACGTGTTTTTTAGATGTCTGAAAAATTTTTTTTGCACGTTTTTAGAACTATAAGCAATGTGTATGGTGTCGGGAAATTAAAAAAATTCATGTGTTAATCGAGAAAAATATTTTTGCAGTCCAAACTCGGTTAGAAAATCAAATAAAATAAAACAATAGACAAAAAATGTGTTTTTTACGTTTTCTGAAAATGGTCATTTTACAATAAACATGCTTTTTTTAGAATTTAAGCATTATGTACGCGGGTTTAAGCATGGTGTTGGGAAAATCGTGCATCGTGCAACTGAAAAAAGGGGTTCAACCCTAATTTGACATGACATTTTTTTAAACTATGTTTCTAACACGGTGTCGGGAAATACATGTAATAACCTAGAAACTATCTCCACAACTTTAATTTGTATTGAAAAAAACCATTGTGTTTTTACAAAGTCGACAATCCAATTTTTTTTATACGCTTGTTTTTAAGTCTGATACATACAAAGTTAATTTTTTCGATATCTAGACTAATACCCCCATTAAACTTAAAATCTGCTAACGTGAGGCACTGCATTTGAAAAAAAGAATGATCTGAAAAGCGAGTTTCAACTTATGACGATGTGACTTAATCTCACGAAAGTGAATACATTAATGATATCAATATTTCTTTGGATTGATTGAGTGAAAACTAATGTTATATTATGTCAGGATTCACACTTCACAATCTTTCAACACTACCCATTGCACATAATATGCGTTGAACTTAATTACAAGTGTAAAATCAGCTGATTGGGAGGAACGCACGTGGTATACTTGTTCTATAGAAAAATAAGTAACTAAACTTACTGGTCTTTTGTAAATTAAAAGGTGTGACATATATCTAGTACGTTGAAGAGAGTTTAAAAAATATGTTTTTGGTTTTAAAATAAGTTAATTAAATAAAATCTCACATCACCTGCCCAGGAACTATAATGACATGTAAAACAAAATATAAAACAATTGTAAAACAGCGGATAATTTAGATAAAATTTTAAATTATTAGCAACGAATCGATTGTACAACTATTTTTAAATTTAGAAGAAAATTAATCAACACTATTTTTAAGGCTTGTTTAAAGAATTTTACAATCTATTTGATGAAGTCGTTATGACACATTATGTTGAATCCAAGTTTTGGAATCGCAAATCGAATTTCATCAAAGTGAAAAATAAATACTGACAAGCCTTAATATCTCGTTTTGCTAACTTGTAATATTTTTAAAAATTTAGGTACAAACAGTCATACAAGAGTAAATATAGTAACAATTAAACATATTTTCGACCAATTATGTTCCATTAACAAGAAAGTTTAGGTTATATCAACAAGTGAAGGTTTAATATAAGCAAAATATACAATATTAAATACAGTACATAACAGTAGAATTTATTACATTTAAGTATCAATTCAGTAAGTTTCTTTTATACGATTTTAAGTTACAGCTGAAAATGTGTACATCTCGTAGGGTAATGTGAGTTTTACAGATGCGTCCTATCAAAGAGTTTTGTGCGTATTAGGACGAAGAATGGTATTCTAAGTAAATCGTTCGATCTGGTGTTGCGTTCAGGACAACGAAATGCAATCCTTTCTAGCAGATATGATCTATAATTTATGTACGTACACAAATAATATTTCTACGTTTCGGTCTCTACTGTAAACTTTCAAACGGTGAGTTTAAGCGTCATGCAATTATCTCTGTAGTATTCTAATCGCGCAACGTAATTTTCTTCGTGAGTCAAGGACTTCGAAATTTAAAAGAAATATTTATTATGATTAAAGCCGAGACTTCGTATTATTCGTTTAACTTTTTGCAATGTATGTACGAGTATGTGAATTAAAAAAATAATATTCTCTGTCTAACTTAAATACGAGAATTTTTTCTTTAAAAGCACGTTTTTTGTAGCCTTTTTTGTCTAGTGATTTGACGTGTAATTTGTTTATTGATTGATTGTAGTTGGTTCGTTTTCTGATCATTTTTCAAAATATCTTCATCAATAAAATGGTGCGAATAACCATATACAATGATATTCAAATAATCAGAATCGATTAATTATAGTTGAATAATTGTTTATTGTTCTTATTATAATAATAATATGATAATCTTCATTGAAATGTAGTTTGTAATAATAACTATAAACATATAAAGTTGTATAAAAGTGTACAGTGATTAATAAATTTGATCTAGAGATCGAATACAATATAAACAATATATCGTCGCTGAAAAGGCAATAGGGCTTAAGCGACAGTTTGGTCAAAATGAGTTAAATATGTAGTTTTGATCAGTTCTTTTTTCTTCATCGAATACTATGACTCTCGTTTGATTCTGAAGACTTTTGTGGCCCTTCAGCCATCTAAAGTATATTTACCATTTGGGAGAAGGCTCGACTCAAGCGACACAAGTTTGGGTCATTTTTTTAGCTTTTTGTCGCTTCATGCAACTCAGTGAGAGCATTGAGTTACCGAGTTATGTTTTTTCTTTCAAAATCCAACCAGGTAAAGAAGACTTATAAATTTTATTGTAAAACAAAAAAAGCTTCAAAATGCTCTGGTGTAAGCTTCTGAAATGGCGCATCGGCCCTTTTGCCTTTCCGGTGACGATATACATGTATATATATATACAAACACACATAATAATAATAAATAATAATATTTGGATGATTTGTAAAGCGCCGTTTTTGTGAAAAATCACCTCAAGTGACGAAAAACATGTAAAGACTATTGTGCGTTTTTATTTCCTTTATATATATTAAATTTTTGTATAAATTAGTAAAATTATAAATTAATACAGCTTAGACTTGTCATAATCAGACCTCACTAGGTAAGCCTGTGTTGAGGCAATAAGTATCTGAGGAAAATAAGGACCTGGAAAATAAGGCTCATTTAAAAATATGACACATTTAACGGTTAATTGTGCCAGTTTTTTATACATGCTAATGAAAGACACAAAACAATGACATCTCTGAAGTGTGATATTGTCTAGCGACATCATCTTGTGAATTTTACCAAGACTTTGGTGGAAGGTGGTTTTGTTTTTGTTTTTTTTTCCCAAATTATGCGATAAAAACGTTTTTTTTTTTAAATTTAAATGGTTTTGATTTACAAATTATTGTTTGAGCTTTTTATGATGAATGACTTTTTAATATTATTGATTTCTATTCATATTTTATGCGAAAATAATTATAATCTAACCTAGTTTGCGACGGCTAATAAGGTCCAGTAAATTTGTTTATGGTGCTTATTAAACTGCTGAGGCTTATGTTTTTTTAAATGATTATTGATGACGAAGAATCATGCATGTGAAAAGAATCAGAAAACATATTGCTGATATGAAGATATGAAAAATGTATACTGCACACGGTGTCTTAAATGTTATTGTCGATAAAATCCATATCGATTTTTCGTACTAGGGCCCCTGATAGAAAAAATAATTCAACTTGACTACGAAATAAATACGAGTACAATATTTTTAATGTTGAAATATTCTTAAAGTCCCTGACATTTCTGATAATGAAGCTGAGCATTTTTAATCCCTTGGTTATAACTAAGTTGAAAGTTAAATTTAGTATCTAAAATTATGCCAAGATGTGTATTAAAGGCTTAAGTCAATTTTTGACAATTTGACTTGAGCATTTAAAAATATTGTACGTACCTCAAAACACTAATCTCAAACTTGTGTTAATTTCCATTCCGATACTTAATTTTCTCATGGCAACATCTGTTTTACTAACAAAAAAAAAAGATTTTAAACTTGAAATTGGCGCTAAACGTCACTTTGTAGCTTTCTTATACAAGAAATAGTACATATGACTTATCTGCAAATTCTACATGAATAGTTAGGAAAATTTCTAAGGTTTCCAGTGAATCAATATTTTCAACTGTAATATTTAAAAATTCTATAAAAAACACACTAAAATGTCAGTAAAAAGTGCAGTTAAAAACCAGAGCAGCAATTTTCAAACGTTTTACCTAAAATTCCAGTATGCATTTCACGAATAATTTAAAAGATTACTGTTTAAAAAATGGATTCACTGAAAACCTTAGATATTTGCTTAACTACCCGTGCAGATTTAACAGATACATCCTTTGTAATAATGCTTGTATTAGAAAGCCTAAAAATTGTGTATTTTTGGGTGCTGACCCTTAAGCCCCTAATACAAAACACCAAATATAAATAAGCCCTGTTTTTTAAAACATTAAACACAAACCCCCTCGGTAATTAGCGTAATCAGTAACCGCGTATTTTATGAATATTTTTTGTCTTTTGACAGTCAATAAAAAATGCACTTTCCACATTGTTATCGACATGTCTAATGTGTCGATAAACTCACCTATCGTGGACGACAAACCATCACAGGGTTTGTCACACCGCCGCGACGATTCATCATTCGACGGCCGCAATACACATACTAAACATAATTTTAAACTGGTTATTCATGGGATGCATCTAGACTTGTCAAGATAAAAACTGAGAAAAATTGTTCTACAGAATAAAACAATATTAGTTGCTTTAATCCACCTTATTTGACATTAATTCTACTTTTGAAAATGGCCTGCCAAAGTAAGCTATTTAAACGTACATTTTAAAAATAGAATACTTTATCGCTTGCCTGCAATTGTAAAGATGAGTTTTAAAATTTGATATATTTATTTAGCAGTTACAATATTTTAAAGTCAAACTCGTGCGTATATTTGTAACGTTATCGCTCTTGCGTACATACATACGCACGAGGAAATTATATAGTTTGATCACATAATTTTAAGTGGTAAGTTATAATGATGAAAAGTGTAATTAAAGATATGACAAATCATTCGATAACATGGTAAAATAAAAATAAAATATTTCAACCCAGGAATGGATTTAATACAAAATTAAAACCATATTGAATTTATAATAATACGTTCGTATGGGTTAGAATAAATAAATATTCAGATTCAACCTTAATCATTTTTTTATTGTTCACATTTTGTTTGTTCTGTTAGTTTAATATTCGTTTATTAATGCAACGTTAAAAAATGACGTAAATATAAATATAGATATTCTAGATAAAAGAAAAGGTTAGTCACGTTTTTGTGTGTTCTTCGATTTTTTACTTTTGAAAAAAAAAATGGATCAAATAATAAAATCCATGATATATGTTTTTCCATAACTCCAGGACGCTCATCGTCATTAACATCTTCTTGGCCTTCTGTAAAGCGCTTGTACCACTTATAAACACTTTTTTGAGACAAAGTAGACTCGCCGAATGCCACAGTCAAAATTTTAAGTGCGTTGGAGCACTTTATTCCATTTTTAACGCAAAATTTAATACATATTCTTTGATCCATTTTTTTCAAAAGTAAAAAATCGAACAACACACAAAAACGTGACTAACCTTTCCAGTTGTCAAAAACAAACCACTAATCTAAAATGGCTGATAATGCTAACATATGATTAAGATATGTGTACCAACATAATAAAAAAAAAATCGATAATCGAATGTACACAGCCCGCGAAAATTCAAAATTCACCTTTTCTTTTGAACAGGCCTCGTATATATTTAATACTCCTACCCTACTTTCTTTATTAATGTCTCATGGAAGGCAATTATGCTTGTAGCCAATAGATTGCTTGTATATTTATGGTGTTAGAATGTGTGTTATCATGTTGTCGTGTAAATTGTGTGTGAACTTATGACGTTTTAACGCTTCCGTTCCTAACGGGGGTCATGATGTAACCCCGAACGAGTGTTTTGTGTAAGTATTACCAAAAACAAATTACTTAAGATTATGTCATGAAAACGCTTTAATAAACACGTCACCCCCCTTTGGATCGTACGTTCGATTTTTACTTTCATGTACGGAAAGTTTGCGAAATTCTGTCTTTGTGTGTATGAGTTTGTAAGTATGAGTTTGTGTGTATGAGTTTGTGTGTTTGAGTTTGTGTGTATGAGTTAGTGTGTTGAGAATTAAAATATTCTATTTTTTGTAGGTTGGTAACTGTCGTTATTATTATATATTTTAAATTGAATACCGCACAAGACTTTGCCAATTGCTCCCAACCGTCTGGAGCCAGTGGGACTATGGCACCCCCAATTGGGGTATGTTGTGAGGCTGAAGGTAGTGAGGAGAGAAAGCTATTCAGATCTGATCACCAGTGACGGCCAAAGCCACATCAAGCAACGTTTCGATTCTCAATGTTATGAAAGTTTTCCAATTTTAAACGTTTTTATTTTTATTAATTTTTTATTTGATTTTTTGTTGTGTACATTTTTTGAAAACATAAAAAAAATTACAAAATACGAACATTAATTAAAAAGAAAATAAATATATAAAGCACACAGAAAAGAAATAACAAAATAAGAAAAAACAATGTGGACATGACAAAAAATCCTACATAGGCAAAGCCAGTGCGTGGCCATACTAATACAAAACAATAGTAGGCTCTCTATAGCAATAAAATAAATAAAAATAAATAAATAAACAGTACACAATATAACTTTATTTTTTATATGAATACCGCACAAGAGTCTCAACTGCTCCCAACCGTCTAGAGTCAGTGAGACTATGGCATCCCCAGATAGGGTATGTTGTGAGGCTGAAGGTAGTGGGGAGGGGAAGGAGATTGGGAAGAGGAAGGTTAGAAAGTACCTGGCTATTCAGATCAGGTCATCAAACACGGCTAAAGCCATTTCAAGCAACGTTTCGATTCTGAGTGGTGGTCTTTCACCAGGGCGATAATTATAGCATCTACCACTCTGGAACGTGCGCAAATATACTTTTTATTATTTTTATATGAATTAAATGTGTTATGACACGTATTAATTAAATAAAAGTTATTAGCGCACGCCGGGTTTGAACCCGCGACCTTTGGATTCGTAGTCGAGCGTCTTACCACTCGACCATGGAGGCTGTCAATCAATAAAAAAAGTTAAATTTAAAATTCAGCAAAAACGTATTTATAAATATATCTCTATATTATATATTTCGACTCGTATTTGTATTGAATAGGTGTATTAACATATTCTTCTGATACTTCTTCTTGGAGTAAGAATATGTATGGAGAGAGAGCTAAATATTTTTACCCAACCTATTCAAATTTACGATAAATCACTTTCTCCGGGTTTTTTCGTCATACACCGTGAGAGAGAAAGATACAAGACAAGTTGTCACATAATGTCGCACCACTTTTAGGTATGTAAGCATGTTTTCCGTCTCCCGCGTCTACGGCGACTCCGCCCGCTACGCTTTGTTATGCGACATAACTCAACGGTTTTTTAGGTTATATCTTATATTTTTGATAATAAAAATACTGTGAAGAAGAGGTTATACAAATAAATAAAACATTATGTCGACTTGTGCTATGAATGGGTGTAAAAAAGTGTGTCCATAAAAAACCCTAGCCACGCTCGAGTCAGGAAAAAACCAACAACCCTGACTATACTGTTTCGCAAAGCTATCCCTCTTGGTTTATTATTGCTCTGAGTACTTCTTTCTCTCAATCGTTATCCATGCTAAACTAGATACTATTGCGCTGCAGCAGGGTTCGAACCTGCAACCGCCTAAATCAAAATCATACGTTCCTCATTCAGTATAGCTATGAGCCAACACTAAATCAGGCCATCCGGTACAGTGTGGCCCTTTATAATAACACAATAATAATTAATCTATAATATGGTGAAAGATTGTGACTTGGGGTTAGGCTAGGTCAACACATAATCACTAGTAAAAAATACAATAACACTCGTTACTCCTCTATAGGGTACGTAAAATGCATTATTTATAATTACTAAACCCTCAGAGCAATAATATACAAGAGAGAGAGTTGCTGCTGTAGTCAGTTTTTTTTTTTTTTTTTTAAATTTCTTTTTATTGTACAACAGATATAAACCCAATAACAGTCGATTAAGTGATTTATAATTGTAAAGCATCTTGTCTGTCATGAGACCAGCATTGCGCCTAGTCTCTAAGCTTTGATAATGTGTCTCCTCGAGTAGTTCCATGTGATGCATGAACATAGGGTATGTTCCGTGCGAACGCATGTACACATACCTGAGGATTTTTTTTTTAATCTGTTCCAACATATTTATGTATTTGGTTTGATGTGGAGCCCAGACAGTGCTAGCGTACTCCAACTTGCTTCTGATCACTCCATTGAAGAGGGCTGTCATCGCATTTTTGATGAGTTTTTCCGGACTCGGTTAAACCTGGGCGTGGCTAGGACTAGGTCTAGGTTATTTATACATCCATTCATAGCACATGTCGACATAATGTTTTTGTTTATTCGTATAACCACTTTTTCACAGTTTTGTTAAAAACAAAAATATAGCATATAACCTAAAAAACCGTTGACTTCCGTTGTCCGTTTGTGTCGCATATCAAAACGTGTGGGAGGAGTCTACGGGGACGCGGGACACGAAGAACATCCTTACAATACTTTAAAGCGGTGTGATAATTTGGGAGATTTTGTTGTCTCTTTCTTTCTCGTGGTGTACGACGTAAAAACCCGGAGAAAGTGATTTATCCCAAATTTGTATAGGTTGGGTAAAAATAACTAGCTCTCTCTCTCCATATATTGTTACTCCAAGGTTAAACCTAAGTAGTTAAGGGTGCAAAGTTCTTAAAAAAAAAAGTGAATACTGCACCAGAGTCCCAACTGCTTCAAACTGTCTAGAGCCAGTGATACTATGGCATCCCCAATTGGGGTATGTTGTGAGGCTGAAGATAGTGGAAAGGGGTATCAGATGGGGTAGATGAAGGTTGGGAATAACCTGTCTATTGAGATCTAGTCACCAAACACGACTAAATAATTATTTATATTTATATATTGTAAAACAGTCAAGTAAAAAAATACGGAGATTGATCATAATATAATATCCATATATTTATAGTTTTTTGTGTTTAATTTGTAGAACTACATTATATATTTTTATGATTCAACTGAATTAAATGTAATATTATTTAGTTCTGCTCGTTTTAGATTTTATTTTTAGTGAAAGTTGTTTCGGCTTTTGAGGCCATTATCAAACTGTCAAGTAATTATCAAGCTGTATTTTCATTAAAAAAATATATATTTTGATTTCATACAAAATGTCAATCCGGTGATTGCTTTTTATAAAAAAAATAAATTCACACATATGTATAAATATCATCGCATTCAAAGTAAGCTTTTATGACGGCCTCCATGGTCGAGTGGTAAGACGCACGACTACGAATCCAAAGGTCGCGGGTTCGAGCCCGGCGTACGCAAATAACTTTTATTTAATAAACATGTGTCGTAACACATTTAATTCGTATAAAAACGAAACGTTGCTTGAAATTGGTTTAGCCTTGTCTGGTGACCAGATTTGAATAGCCAGATACTTACCAACCTTCCTCTTCCCCATATCCTTCGGCTCCCCTCTACCTTCAACCTCACAACATACTTCAATTGGGTGCCATAGTCCCACTGGCTCTAGATGATTGGCAGCAGTTGAATCTCTTGTGCAGTATTCAATATATAATGAAATAAAAATCGTGTCGCATTCGGTGATGAAGGAATATTTTTTTTTACACAAGTTGTATTCGTCGTAGTACTGTGTGAATTTCAATATTATTGTTAGCATAATTATTTATTATTGCTTGCAATCTAGTGTCATTTGTACCGAGTTCAACAAGATCACAGTTAATCGCCATTTTTTTAGGTTACTTGCCTTGACATAGAAATCGATAGATGAACCTATGTAGCAATTGAAATAATTTAGAACATAATATATTTGTATTTATTTATTTTCTATTCTGTACTAGTTTTATTACTTGACCACACCCTAGTTCAACATTTTTTTTTCGTTAAAATTAAAAATATTTATATTGAACGTAGACCAAAATGTTCGATCTTATTTTTTTAACAGTTATTCGGTTAGCGGTTGAGTGGTTAAAAATGTTGGGTTCCCACCCAGGCGTCACGGGTTCAATTCTTTGCTAGCTAAGTATTCAATCAGCAATGCATAAAGAAAACTACAATCCCACTTAAAAACGAATTACGATATTGCTAAAAGAAAGTGGACGAAAATAATCGCAAATCTTCCCCGGTTAAATCATTATCTGACTGAAAATTAACACTTAACACCTAAATGATGTGCACCAATCGCTGTGGTACCCGGAGGAAGTGTTGCCAAAGGGTATAAAGACGCCATCTTGATTCCTACTCTGGTTAGACTCTGTTGTCTTGTTTTGCACGCTGTGGTCCATAGTGACATCCCGACTAGATAATGGTTGTTTTTGATCTTGTAATTGAACAGTTCTATGTTTCATATGATACTTTTTAAAAATATAGAATGCAGACCACCATAATACGGGCATATACTTAGTTAAGGGTGTCATAATATACATATTTTTAAATCTGTCTCCTATTTACAATAATTTTACAAAACATGAAATTAAATAAATAAAAATAATAAATCCTCCATCATTGCACAAACAAAATTTCCCTTTTATAATGATGGTAGTTGAATAATTTCAAACATCGTAAGGTTATTCGTAACCTGGCCATGTTTATCTTTAAATATTAAGATATATGATTTTAAGCTTTAAGGCTCAGCACCCAAAATGGAACTTAACATCACTTTGTAGCATTATAATATAAGCAATACTGCACATGATTTATCTGTAAATTCTACATGGACAGTTGGGAAAATTTGTAAGGTTTCCAGTGAATACAAAAATTAAGCTGTAATCTTCAAAATTCAATAAAAAAAAAAACTAAAATTTCAGTAAAAAGTGCAGTTTGAAAACCAGCGCAACCATTTTCATACGTTTTGCCTAAAATTCCAGTATGAATTTCATAAAGAATTTAAAAGATAACAGTAAAAACATTTATTAACTAGAAACTTTAGACATTTCCCTATCTACCTGTATAGAATTAACAAATAAACCATTTATAGTATTGCTTGTATTAGAAAGCCAAAAAGTGTGTATTTTTGGGTGCTGACCCTTAAAGTACAGCTGTATTTAATCACCACTCGTTCAGTTTTTGATGTCTGTAAAGATCTCCGCGCTATTTCATTGGATTCGGCAGATTTTAAACAAAACAAGGAGATGATTAATCATTAAGATAATATGTATTTAGGCGAAGTTATCAAAATAAAGGGGAAACAGGTTTAAACACCTGCGTAATTATAGAGATGTTTAAGGCGACCTTGATTACGACGCCAAGCATTGTTTTTTTATCGAACATTTTACTACAATTCAATCAATTTGTTATTAACTAAAAATCTCGGTACCTACCGGAAGTTACATTAATAATCACAACAAATAATCATTTTTTTCAACGAAAAAAATAATAATTTACGTCCATACATGATTAATACTCGAAATAAATCACGAACTCCTTACTCTGGTGTCTACTATAAGGTTTAAATCACCACTAGACGCCGGCCGCCTATTTCGATTAATGCAAAAAAACATTTCCAAAAGTCTGTATTATAATACTAAAATGTTTTCATGCCAGAGTCTAACAAACTTATTTTGCCAGATTATAAAATGAGGCGTATGATCGAGTTGATATGAACAAATTGTGGAAGGTGTTATCCATGTATGGAGTTAACACGAAGCTTATACAAGCAATAGAGTCCTTGTACGAGGGAAGCGTTGCATGTGTTAGAGTGAACGGTAATTTTACGAAGTGGTTTAACATCACAAAAAGTGTAAAGCAAGGCTGTGTAATGTCACCGTAGTTGTTCAATTTGTACATGGATAATTGGATGCAATAATTAAAAGATGTGGGCTTGGGCGCGAAAATGAACAATCTGAAAGTATGTTGCCTATTGTATGCGGACGATGCGGTGCTGATTGCTGACAGTATGTAAGATCTACAGTTTCTCGTGTCTAGGATGAACCAAGTATGTATGCAAAATGAGT
Organism: Drusus annulatus; assembly: GCA_022651775.1. Taxonomy (NCBI): domain Eukaryota; kingdom Metazoa; phylum Arthropoda; class Insecta; order Trichoptera; family Limnephilidae; genus Drusus; species Drusus annulatus. The sequence continues at coordinate 147,395 of JAGWCC010000738.1, forward strand.
TGATGATGAATGTAGGCAAGTCCAAAGTCATGGTGTTTGAAAGAGAGAGTATATAGTTGTGAATGATGAATACTTGGAGCGAGTGGATGAGTTTGTGTATTTAGGAAGTATGTTTACGAGAGACGGAAAGGCTGATAAGGATATTGAAAGAAGGGTGAATGCAGGAAACTCCATTAATGGAGGACTGAACGCTGTTGGCGCAAATAAGAAATTGTCTAAAGAAGCGAAGCTAGCAGTCCACAATAGAGTACTTATACCAACCCTGATATATGGCAGTGAGGCATGGAACTGACAGAGGAAGGATGAAAGTAGATTGAATGCTGTGGAAATGAGATCCGTGCGACGTATGTGTGGTAAAACCATGTTTGACCGTATTAAAAATGTGGATATCCGGAAAGAATGCAAAGCTGATGTGAGCGTAATGAATAGAATCAAGAAAGGGACTCTTATATGATATGGGCATGTAGAGCGAATGAACGAAGAAATGGGGGTGAGGATAATATATGACGCGAAAGTGAATGGAAGACGCCTGAGGAAGACATGACACGATCAAGTGAATCAAATACTTGAATCGGGCCATGTGAAGAGTCAATAACAGAAGAGTATGTATGAGACGATGTGTGAATGTGAATGAAGCAAGGAGTGTATTCCAAGACAGAGTTGTATGGCGGTCCGTCCTCTCTTCCTACCCCTGCAAGGAAACAGCGTGATGGTTAGTTAGTTACAATATTTCTGGATGCTCAAAATTTCAAACCGAAAACACATGATTTTGCAATATTTTTAATAGCATAGCTTTAATTGAAAAAAATTCAACACGTTTTGATTTTCGACATTTAGAAATGTTTGATGTTTATTTTTGGATGAATACTAAAGCGACGATCAGCGATATTTTGATTTTTTTTAAATATTTAAACGGTCCCAAGAATTTTAGCTACAATTTTGTGACTTCCATTTGTTGGCATTATAAATATATTGCCTTCAGCCATAGGTTGAAATGACGCGTAAATTTTTGACAGCATTATACACAATAAACATAATATAAACATTATAAACAATCTTTGCTTTAACTAGTTTACTTCCCGGTTTTAGTTAAGATTGCCACCCTATTTTTAAAAATTATAAAATGCAAAAAAAAATATAAAGTAATATGGCATATTTTCCTATTTTTGACAATTATTACAATATTTATAAACCCTATTATAGCTGATGATAGAGAAGACGCTGCAAGCGAAAAATCGTTGCTTTTACGCAGATTTTTGTTTTAGAAAAAGGTTGTATTCATTAATTTCATCGCGCCAAAGCTCGCAGATCGAGAGATTTTGAAATTTCAGCAAAGATATTTTCTGTTTTATAATAACATTTTCACAACCTTTATATCCTCATATTCCCGTCAATAATTTCTACAAAAAAAAAAATGAAAAAATGAACATTTTGTTCTTTTAAATTACCTATATAAATTACTAGTTGTTACCTTTGAAAAATCACAGAATTAAGTAACTTGACTCGTAAAAACAACATATTAATTGCTTTGATCCACCCGTTTCAAATGAAGAATACTTTCATCTAAAATACATTTTAGGTAGGTACTTAATAAGGTAGGTAGGGATTTAAAAAGGTTATTTAAAAAAATGATAATCTCAATTAACATCAGTTCCAAATTTGAAATCGAACTTTTTTGATAATTTGGAAAGGAAAAAAAATGAGAATGTTTTTATTTGCCTATGAATACATTCTCTATCATTTTATATCAACGGTTCTGTGATTTTTATTTTGTGTTACACATTAGATAACATCGATTGGTCGTGACAGTTTACAATCTATTATGACAATGTCCCAATTCGCAATTTAGTTCAAATAATCTCACTGGTGGACAGAGGTGACATAAATCACAAACAAATCTTATCATTGGTGCATGCAGAGAGGCTAGACTGTTTTGAATCATGGTTATGCAGTTATTTAGTTAGAAATTAAATCTTACCAATCAACTAATTTGTTGACCATTACGCAATTTCTTCTAAGGGGAAGGCAGAGAGGATGAACCGCTACACAACTCTGTCTTGACACACGCACATTGCTTCATTCATATTCATGCGTCGTCTCATACTTACACTTCTGTTATTCTGACTCTAACATGTCCCGATTTAAGTATTTGATTCACATAGTCACGCCTGGTCTCACTCCTGAATTAATATGAACAAATCAATTAAAATTATATGTAGAATAATAATTAAAGCGTCTTGCCTTTCCAAAAACAAGGATTTGCCCGAGATTCACATTTAAATTAATTAAGATGAATCCGTAACGAAAATATTAAATGTTTTCCGAGTATTACTCGAGTACTCGGGAAATAAGGTTTAAGAAAATTATATTTTTGATTAATTATAACTAACCCAAACCATTCACCCTTATAGCTGGCGCAACGAGAGTTGAAACAAACAATACATGCATAGCGTTGGGTTTATTGTGTATCGGTATACGCTCCAGTGGCGATGTATTTACGATGTGTCATAAAGAAAGAGCCCTTTGTCTTGTTTACGCCTACTTATTGTCACTAGTGGAAAAGGGACAGCGAGTGTTTATGTTGATATTGTAAATGCATGTTCTATTCATTCAGTTCGACACGCTGTACGTAAGCTATGCATCTGTGTGAGTATTGGCCGGCACCAACTCTCGTTGTGAGACCTATACCGTGAAACTATTTTGTAAAATTCCGAATCATTTTTTAGCAATAACATAGCGGTTAAGACAATATCGTCGCTGGAAAAGCAAAAGGTCTAAAGCGACACTTTGGTAAAACAATAGTTAAATTTGCAGTTTTTATCAGTTTTTTTTCGAATGCTCTGACTCTCGTTTGATTCTGAATACTTTTGTGGCCCGTCAGCCATCTAAAATATATTTACCATTTGGGAGAAAGCTTGACTCAAGCGACACAAGCTTGAGACTTTTTTAAAGCTTTTTGTCGCTTCAGGTAACTAAGTGAGAGCATTGAGTTACCTGAGATGACTTTATTTAAAAAAAAAACAAGCAGGTACTAAAGACTTGAATTTTTTTGTAAAACAAACAAAAAAACTTTAAAGTGCCTTGGTGTAAACTTCCCAAAATGGCGTTTCAGCACTTTTGCCTTTCCTGCGACAATATATCATTTGTTTATATGTGAATTAATTACATCCCAAGCGCTACCTCGGAAAACATTTGAAATTGTAGTAATATGTTCATCAGAATTAATTCAAACTCGATCTTATGCCTTTCTTATCCGCCTTAGGGTGAACTTTCGTTTTTTCAACTCGACTTTTTGCCATAGGCTGTTTTTGACTCAGTCGCTGCTAGAGAGTAGGCGGGTAGAAACGTCGGATCTATGTCTATCGTCAGCGCGAATTCTTGAAATAGTTTGACAAATACTTAGTGAAACAATTAGACAAATACTTAGTAAAATCTTGTTTTTTTTTAATTAAATTTTTACATCACCCACGTGTAAAAAAAGGATTAGAGTATTTTTTCGCAATTAATGCCGAGTGCATCCTCGGAAAACGTTTGATATGTTTGTTTCAGATTTATCAGAAAAGGGTCAGCACCCAAAAATACACACTTTCTGACTTTCTAACACAAGCAACACTACAAATGATGCATCTATAAATTCTTCTATACAGGTAGTGAGGAAAATATATAAGGTTTCCTATGAATACAATTCTTAAACACTAATCTTTAAAATTCTTTGTGAAATGCATACTAGAATTTTAGGTAAAACGTCTAAAAATGCCTTCAGTGGTTTTTAAAACTGCACCTTTTACTGACATTTTAGTATTTTTTTAAATATAATTGAAAAGATTTCAGTTTAAAAAATTATTCATCGGAAACCTTTTAACTCACTACCCATAAAAAAATTGCAGATAAATCATTTGTAGTATTCCCTGTATTAGAATTCTACAAAGTGACGTTTAACGCCATTTTTGGGTGCTGAGGCTTAATTCAAATCTTAATCTCGGGTAAACCTACCGTTTTCACAGCGCCCTTGAGGTGATTTTTCACAAAAACGGCGCTATACAAATTATCCAAATATTATTATGTCGCCTAATAAATAAATAATTTGCTTATAAAAATATTCAGTGTTTGTTTTGGAAATTTGGTCAGTTCGTAATAAAAAATGCCGCTAGCCATTTACGAACAAACAACGAAGGTAATGGCTAGTTTAGACTAAATTATATTTTTTATTACAATTTCACATGCAATCGTCATTTCCTTTGCAGATGTAGTTGGCAATGGTGAGACGCAGGAAGGCTAACTGTGTGGTCAGTTGAACTTGTCAACAAGCGTTTATTTATAATTAGACGACCTCTGTGGTGTAGTGGTTGATGTCTTTGACATTGGGATCTAGAGTCGTGTGTTTGATTCCATTAGATGGAGAGGGTAGAAGAGGGTAGGCAGCACCGATCTGAATAGGTAGGTACCTATTCAGATCGGGTCCTTTTCAAGCAACGTTTCGGTTCTGTACGGGGACTTTTCACCAGGGAGATACCAACGGAGAGTTTATTCCACCTCATTATTTAGTATTACATTTACTATTTATTTTAAGGAAGTAGATTGTTTTATGTTCGAGATTAATCTTTTATCAACTTACACATTTTTTCACAGAATGCGATGTGAGGAATTTGAATGTCACAAAAATATCTAATGCCAAGGCAAGCCTCTGTCTAGTATTGACCGCCATAAATAAAAAAAAATCTTAGGAAAGACCTCTAGAATTAGTCAACCTTTTATCTTTAATAAAATCACTCGTTTAGTAAAATTATTTTTTTAATAGTTTGCCTTGAAATTTGAAGGTACTTAATTTTTTATTTCGTTCTTGTGTTCAACAGCTCGGCTGTAGAATGATTTGCCGGCCCCTGTGTCTCTTCATTCCTACTACATGGGCCTTTTATAGACCTCACTCCTTCCTCTCCTCAAAAAGACCCCCCACACAGCATCCCCAAAAGATGACATAGGCATTGAGGAAATTAATCTCCCTCAGTGTCCTTTGTGGAGTTAATGTAAAAAAAACAAAGCCGTTTTTAAAAAAGCTTCATTTTTACTTATCTGTTATCAGTTTTAATTTTTTTATATCCATAGTTTTGATATCAATAGTTTTGATTTGAATTTAAACATAAAAATCGACAAAACAAAATTTAATTGTTAGAATTTTTTGAAAACAGCAGGAAAAAGTAAATTTGTATAAAACCACGAATATTATTTTATGTTTTATGACCGATCAGTTTCGCTTAGCCTAAGCATTATCAGGGAAAACAATTAAACTAAACAAAAAATACAAAGTGTGGGGTTATATATACATACAGAGGGAGAAAAAATTATTAAATAAAATAACAAAACAATGAGAAAACAATAGAATAACATTTAAATTATAACAAAGGAACAGAGAGAAATAGACAGATAATATGAATTAAAAAGAGACAAAACGTCAACTGAGAAGGTGATTAAAGAATAATGATAAATTTTATGAGTTTACAGGAAGTATACCTAAAATTGGACAACTCGACAAATTTACCTGATTATTAAAAATATGATTTGATTTACGATTTGTAGATTAGATCTTGGATTTTATTTTAATGTTGTAATACAGGTTATAATGCTTATTACAAGCATCGGTCGCTGGTGTAGAGAACCTTTCGTAATACACATTTTTTTACACCGAATCTAAAAAGAATTTAACCATGTTAAAAAAAAAATCAAGATTTTACGACAGTTTTGATTTTTTAAATTTCATTGCTGGCAACCCTGCCATTTTTTTTTTATTGCAAATATAAATTACTCACCTCACTAGACAATGTCCAATGTCTGATCCGAGACGTGTGAAATTCTATTAATGTCGAAACGCACAATTAACATGACAACACAGTTGCTAAACCATCGTAATTTTATTGTTAGAAGAAATAATAATTTATGGAAAGTCTTATTTTCACACTAATAAACATCTTCATTTCTCACGTCGTTTTGTACAAACTAGTAACTTTAATAATAGTGATAATAATGCTGAAATCGTGTATTCATACTGACTCTCTTTCTCATAATGTTTTGTCTCAGTTTACTTTATGATAATTTTATTTATTTACAAACATATTCTGTACTGTAAGAGGCAAAAGGCTTTAGCTGTATTCATAAATACTCGACTTTATATGTTTTTGCTCTGCATTACAAGTTGAACACGTAACCTTACAACTCAAAGTTAATTTCATATACCATCGTGCTACGGAGGCCGTTTTTATTATAGAGGTATTCAATAATTTCCCCTCAGATCTGTACTGTAGATATCTGTATAATTTTCTTATAAGCATATTATAAACGAAGGAAAATGGGTATTTATAAACGCCTTGCAATTAATTATACATCAACCTCGGAAGAAACTACAATAATTAAAGTATTTATTGTTTTTTTACTTAATTGTATTGGTTGATGAAAATTCTTTAAAAACTTGACACACACTAACGGCCCTCCACACTAGCGACCAAATTATTGGAAAAGCATGATGAAATCTGACATCCAATCGAAGATCTAAGAAAATGCAGTTCCGTCAAGATAACATATCGTCGCCGGAGAGGTAAAAAGGCTGAAGCGCCATTTTTCGAAATTTACAGCAGAGCACTTTAAAGTTTTTTTTTGTTTTACAATAAAATTCATATGTCTTCAGTACCTGGTTGGATTTAAAAAAAAAAGTTAACTCAGATAACTCAATGCTCTCACTAAGTTACCTGAAGCGACAAAAAGTTATAAAAAGTCCCAAAGCTTGTGTCGCTTTAGTCAACCCTTTTCCCAAATGATAAATATATTTTAGATAACTGAAGGGCCACAAAAGTCTTCAGAATCAAACAAGAGTCAGATGCAGAAAAAAAAAACTGTTCAAAATTGCATATTCAACTAATTTTTGACCAAATAGTCACGATCATTGCTGACACCGCACGTCGCACGTTGACTGACATGTGACTGGTATGCGCACGACGCGCCACGCGCGTTTTGGCGCGTATTCGCTTTGAACCGATATAAAACAGACGCAGCCATGTGGTTTTGAGTCGTTCCACAGGGCACAGGGCAACCCGTCACTGTTCGTCAGTTTGAATATATCCGTCATTCATATGGCATTAATGTGTACGAATTTTAGTTAGCAATGAACGTGTTAACCCTTTTTGCCTTTTCAGCGACGATATACATATTTTTCTTTCGAATTTCAGGTTTAAATATGAAAAAAACCACAAAGATGTCAAACAATATAACTCTTGTTTTTTATATTTATTTGGTACACAATGCAACGATGTTTGATAAAACGTTTTGACTGTCCAACTAGGAAGATTTTAGCCTGTTAGACTAAGTTTTAGGACAGTAACGTTTAAATGCTCGAAATATGATAATGATAATAGTAGTTGATGCAAGCGTTGGTTTTATTGATGCAATAAAATATAAATATTGGCATTGCAGTATATAATAATCTTTCAATTAAATTAAAAGTGTCGATACAAAAAAAACAAGGTATATTTAAATTAGCCTAGAAAGTTAACAATAGTAAAAAATGGAAATAAAAAAAAATAATCATAAAATAATAATATATCTTTGCTACCCTTTCATAAATACATTTTTCAATCTCCGAGGTAGCTTTTTGAAGGTATTTAGCGAAAAAAAAAACTAACTAATCTTATAACTCTGTCTTGGCACACACTCCTTGCTTCATTTACATTCATACATCGTTTCATACATACTCTTCTGTTATTTTGACTCTTCACATGACCCGATTTAAGTATTTGATTAACTTGATTGTGCCATGTCTTTCTCGGGCGTCCTCGACTTTTTCTTCCATTCACTTTCGCATCATATATCCTTTTCACACTCCTCTCTTCGTCCATTCGCTCTACATGCCCATACCATCTAAGCGTCCCTTTCTTGATCCTATTCATTACGATCACATCAGCCTTGCATTCTTTCCGGATATCTACATTTTTAATATGGTCATACATGGTTTTCCCGCACATACGTCTCAAAAATCTCATTTCCACAGCATTCAGTCTACTAGCGAATTCGAAACATAAAATGAAAATCGATAAAAAAATGTATTTATGTTAAGTTAGCATAGCTTTTTATTTTATTTAGGCTTTTAATCGATTTATAGTTTAGATCCTCGTTTGGTTCTCAGAATTTGTAATACTTTTAGAAGAGTACTTTTGGAGAGTCGTAAGTTAGATTTAAAAAAAATTCCCAGATCATAAACCAATCGTATTTATAACATTATTTTAAATCTCTATCTGCAAAATTAATGTTAACATTAACTGTTTTTATTTATTCTAATATCCATTAGTTTTAATGCTTCGCTAACACGCAGTTATATTACCAACAATGTTATTATTTTATTAAGATATTCTCGTTTTTCTAGACAGTTCAATTAAGTGACAATCTCGTTTCTTTGACTCTAAGGGTTAGGTATAATAAATTTAGACTTAATGGTTATGATATCATCATCCGGGGAAGAAATAATATAATATTATTAACTACTGTTTTCATGAATGAGCTAAAGCCCCCTACTGAGAACCATAAGTACTTAGATGATATGTTTAATTTAGAAAACTTCCATTTTGATATTTGACCCGAAGTTACGAAAGCTAAGCAATGTTGGAAAAAACATCAAAAACAATTATTTTATTGCTGTTCCTTTGCCTTTTAAAGCAAAATCTGTGTATGAGGAGATCAAGTGTATATGTAGGTACGATTTTTAAAGTTTATTATTATCAAAAATGCTTCAAAATTGGTTAAAACTGGTTCGCAGTTAGTTAATAATTGGTTCAAAATTGTTTTAAAATTGATTAAAATTGGTGAACAATTATTTCACAATTAGTTCACAGTTTTTTTTATTTATTTATTAACTTATTGTTTCTCACATTATTTTTTTACATTACCTACCTCACTAGGTCATTAGAACCTGTTCTGAGGTAAGTGACAGTGAGTTGGTTCATAATTAATTGGCAGTTGGTTAAAATGATTTTCATTTGTTTTACACTATGATTGGTAACACTAAAATTAATTTATACATATAACAGCTTGGCTAAGGGTTAAGATAAAATATTCATAATACGGAGACTGTCTTAATAACCTCTAGTGTGCCGGAGGTGCCAATAGTCACTGGGCATTCATCATTATCTTTTCTAGAGTTTTTATACTTTAAAACCTGTTTTTTTGCATATTTTAATGAACCGTAATCCCTTGTCAATAAATAAATAAATCCATAGTTTGGTACAAGTCGAGTAATGCATATTTTAAATTTCTATTTTTGACTTACGTCAGTGCGGCAGAAAAATTCGATTTTTAAAGTGACATTGCTGTTTGTATTTAGACGAAAATCTGAAGCAATTTTATTTTTGTTTTGAAGGAAATTTATTCAACCTTACGAATATAAATATAATGCCAATAAAACCTTCACATTTCGTAACCAAATTTTTTTTTGTGACATAGGGAGAAACCAATTATTTGAATATAAGTAGCTATTCCAGATAAACCACTTATACCAATAAAATACAATAAAAAAAAAAAAAATCTACACATTATCTGAGGAGAAAACACAATTGACAAGAACATCACATTGTAAAACACAAGTGAGTCATTACGAAATTACTAGCGTTGGGAAAAACTTCAATGTTTTGTGAATGCTTCATGAATTTTTAGTTCTTTAAAATGAACCCTTCGCAGTGAACACTTCAATTGAAGTCGAACTCGCAAAAAAGATATTTGAATTTATCCGGTTTTTTGTTCAGTTCTTTTTGGAACCGGCTCCTTGCCGAAAAAGCACGTAATAAGTAGAGATTTGAAAGTGAAAAGAACTAGAACCGGTTCCTCGCCAAAATGAAAATCACGTTCCTTTAGTTCTTCCTTTCACGAAGTACTTTGAAGCCAGGCTTCAATTGAAGTGCTTCTTTATAGGCTTTGAAGTTCACTTTCGCAACTGTACTGCCGCAAATTGAAGTAGTTCTTTGAAATCTAACTTCCGTTGACGTATTTGTTCAATGACATGAAGTTAATAAAATGAATGAACGCTAAAATGAACTACCAACTTCAATTGAAGTATTTGTTCAATGAAATGAAGTTAATGAAATGAATGAACGCTAAAATGAACTACCAACTTCAATTGAAGTATTTGTTCAATGAAATGAAGTTAATGAAATGAATGAACGCTAAAATGAACTACCAACTTCAGTTGAAGTATTTGTTCAATGAACAATGAATGAATTAGGAACTGTTGCCAAAAGAAGTAGTTCTTTGAAGTAGTTCTTTCAAAGCGGTCACAACGCTAGAAATTACAGTCAGCAAGGTGCGACTATAGTTGTACCTTGCGGGAATCCGGCATTCCAGCGGTTAATCGGAGGAATTGCTTAAGTATCATTAGTTTTAATCGAAAATCAAAACATTTAGTAAATAGCTACAGATCAGAAGTGTTGGATACTCAGAAATACTACCTCACTGTTTATTTTCACTTATAGTATACAATACATCATCAAAATTATATCGTCGCTGAAAAGGCAAAAGGGCGTAAGCGACACTTTGGTTAAAAATGGGTTAAATATGCAGTTTTTTTATCTGCATCGAATGCTTTGACTCTGGTTTGATTCCAAAGACTTCTGTGGCTCTTCAGCCATCTAAAATATATTTACCATTTAGTAGAAGGTTTGACTGAAACGACACAAGTTTGGTACTTTTCTTAAACTTTTTGTCGCTTCAGGTAACTCAGTGAGAGCATTAAGTTACATTTGAAAACTCTTTAAAAAAAATCAACCAGGTGCTGAAGACTGATGAATTTTATTGTAAAAAAACTTTGACGTCTTCTGGTATAAACTTCCCAAAATGGCACTTCAGCCCTTTTGCCTTTCCGGCGGCTATATAGTGAGTGAGCTTGGCGTTGAGATTTATTTATACTTGACTTGTCCAATTCCAACACTAAAGGATACACTTCAAAAGTTCATAGAGACAGATTATTTAAATGTACTCGTATAGCTTCAGACGCAATTATAGAATTCAATTAAATAAAAGTAAGAATACAATAATATTTCTTCATCGATTTCCGAATAACAATAACAGTGAATAAAAGGCGCGGAATAAACTCAGTATGTAATTAACGGTATATACGATTCAAATTTGAGGTATTCTATTAAATATGCAAACATATCTTTTGTAATGCCTCTACAAAGAAGTATTATTTTCATAATATTTTCGGTAAAGAATAAAACTGAAAAAGGTCATCTTTTCATGATAGATTCACATTAAGCCATGAACATTGCTTTTGCAATATTAATTTCTAAGATACAAAAGCCTTAAAAAGCTATTCAAAATCTCATAAAATAATGACAATGCAACACAGGTTGAATGGATTTTTTTTCAATACCTTACCTACCTAATAAAGTACCTATTTGTAGTGTATTTTAACAGACATTATTCTTTATTTGAAATGTGTGGATTAAAGCAACTAATATATTTTTCATGGTCAACAACTAGTTATAATGTAATTAGTGATTAAATTCGTTTTAATTTTGCAAATGAAGATTTGATCTAAGATTATTCCATCAATAATAATCATAGGATTACTTAATCTGATTATATTAATACCCTAAAAAATCTTCTGCACACGTCCGATAAAATATTGCCGACGCATAGAAAAGTTTGAAATTTTCTTCCGATTACGTCTGCGATACGATATGCTCACTATGTTTCTTTTGTTGAGTGTCGTTACTAAAACAGATTCTAGTAATAATTAATATTTTATTCCAGAAGGTATGCAGGAGTAGTGCAATGCAATACCTTCCATAATTAATATTAATATACAAAGTTATAATAGTATTAGCAAATAAAAATGAACAGAAATTCATAAGTTTAAAAAAAATAATACAAGTAAAAAAATGTTAATGGAGGAAATTAGCCCTCATTTCTGCAAAACGCCATCAAGAGGGAGTTTATCCTGGCAGCGTTAAGATTGATGGGGCCAATAATTTATATTAATTTGCATATTAAATAGAATAGCTGTAGAGATGAGTTCTCTGAGGCGTATGTGCGTAAAACCATGTTTGACCGTGTTAAAAATGTGAATATCCGAAAAGAATTCAAGGTTGATGTAAGCATAATGAATAAGATCAATAGAGGGACGCTCAGATGGTATGGGCATGTAGAGCGAATGAACGAAAAAAGGAGTGTGAAAATAATATATGAGGCGAAAGGGAATGGAACAAGAAGTCGAGGACGCCCGAGAAAGACATATATACATCGAGCCAGTAGAGGTAGAATACTACCTGTTGCTGGTCACTTTAATGTTTACTATAAAGGATTGGTTACAAAAAACCCTAATTTTTCATTTGCAAATATACAAAAAAATATATCACAACATTCTTATTTGGGCATTTGTTGAACTTCAAGTAGACAATTTGTTAGGTTCTCACCTTTTTGTTTGTCATCCAGTTCATACTTATCTCGCCTTTTCGCCATTCGATTTTGTATTCAACAACACTGTAATATAAAAAAAAGAAGAAGAATGATTTTTTGGTGAATCGCGGGTTGCTTGTTGGTGCTCTTGCTCCTTCGTCGTCAGTTTTGTTGCTCCCAAAATAATAGGTTAAAAAATAAATTTGGTTTCGTAAATTAAGATATCAATACAAGTGTTTCAAGAATTCTAACCGTAACTTCATCGGTGAGTGAATTGGCTTAGCGAATCCTTAATCTACGCACATATATAATCACACTTGCATCAAGTAGTATTTTAGTTTATCGTTTTTACAGTCTATTATTATAAATTCTTCCGAAGCTGAAAACACATTCGGAGTTTATCGCATCTTCAGATGAAACACAAAGATGCAATGCAAAATTATAAACATTTTTTCCTTAGATTTTAATCAGCCCCCCTGGAGTTTTACGGTACCACCCTTAAAAACGACGTAAGCGAGGTGTTTTTTTTACAAAAACAGTGCTTTACAAATTATCCAAATATTATTATTATATTTGTGGTTTTGTTTCACTATCAGTTACAAACTTAAAACCTGCAGTTAAATCGATATGTTGAAATATTTTAAAAAATCACTGAACTTTATTATTATTCTAATATAAAAATGTAAATCTTTATCTTTCTGTGGGCCTTCTTAATAAAAATCGTCTTTTATTTATTTATAATTTATTTTATTTAGGAAAACATACAGTTTTATACATATTTTGAGAAAGTTATAAGTATGTCGCATTCACCAGTGAAGTTTCCGCCAGCAATAATTTTTGTAGATATCTTGATTTATATAGCGTTATTTTCTTTGTTTTTTTTAAACTACTGATGGGATAACAAATAAACTTTTCTTTTGTTTCAGCTCGAAAACGTACGCATGAATTTGGCGAAGAAAAATCATCACAAGTATCAAAACACAAAAATAAAATTAATTCTAGTTTTGATGTTAAAACTCTACAGTGATTTCAATTTATTAAAGTAAAATAAAGTGAGACAAATACTTCTAAAAAAATTCGAATAATTATAAAATAGAGTTTAGTTTTAGAAACATCGTTAATTAAATACACTGAAGAAAATTTACTGACAAAATCTTGACATCTCAAAGACTTTGACGGTAAAATTTAAAAACATTTATTTTTTCCTGTTCATATACTAAGTGTTACTATATATAGACTAAGTGAAGTGAAGTTTAGTTTATTGTTGAGGACTGTTTAGCAGCGAAAGGGTAAGCACACCATGAAGGAGTTACTGCAGCTTTGGGGCCGGGTGGCTGGCAAGACGTACAGCGCTGTGGGACGCGCCGAACACCCGCCCAGCGTACCTATACCGAAGGATAAGATTCCTGCCAAGAGGAAAAGGAGTAAGTAAAAAATTATCATAAAATAAATAAATTGTCCCAGGTCAATATTTTATAGAAGCCAATGAAGACATAAACCGTAGAAGTGTGTTGTGGGCGTGGTTATTTGCCCGAAGTAAGCTCAATCTTTCTTTACTTTGGTGAAAATGATTAGATTTTATTTGGCTGTCTGGAGCCAAAGAGTTTATCTAGAATTCTTATTAATATTATTTATTTTTTTCAAATCGGAATAGATCATATTTCTATGGATTTTTAGTTCAGTGAAGCACGTCTCCCTGGAAACGCAAACATTTTTCCATATTTTTTATTAAACGAGATACAGTTTATTTTTTAATCATGGCACTAGTACAGTTGCATTCAATACTTTCGCTAGACGACACGATACAAAAAGTAATTTTATAGATTTCTTTAGAGTTAGTAACGCTATGAAAACTCTATAGTATGACAGAAAACAACTACCCTATTGTTATGTTTAATATCCAAACGTTGCTAAGCGACCGACCGTTGTGTACGTCTTGTACGTTCATACTTGTAATATTTAGTTCCTTTATTGCATAGAAAGCTCTCACTTATACAATAACGTTTTTCGGAAGACAATACACTGATTAAGTGCCAATATAATTATGAAAAATTGACAGTATTTTAAAAATTTAAATTTAAAAAAATCGGATTGATCCATGAATTAATCAAATATTTAGGTTTTTAGCCGGGAAAAAATTTGGTGACGGAATACGGATCACAAAAAAACAATCTCGATCTATTAATGGAAGAGAATGTATATTTTTTAAATGCTGTTTTTTCAACATTTTCTTTAAAACAGGTTTTACTTTTGATTTTAATTTAGTTTCCTTCATATATTTATATTGTGTGTGAGATTCATTTAGGTTAAGTTGATTTTACTGGGAACATTCAAATTGTTATAATAAGAGTGTCCCATAGACAAGCGTTATTTATATGTTGGATAGAATAGTAGAACAAAAGTTGAAGAACTTCCAAAGTGTCAACTGCACGAAATAAGTGGCAACCCCAATCTTGGCATGTTGTGAGGCTTAAAGAAATAGAGAGAGGAAGGAGATGGGAAAGAGGGAAGTGCGAAAGTACCTAACTACTCAGACCTGTTCACTAAACACGGCTAAAGCCACTTCAAGCTGTGATAATCTTATTATTTAGATGAATATATATATATATTTGAAAGTTTTTTTAATATATTATATCTTGAGTCTTGCTACGAATAAAGCAGATTATGTATGCATTTTGATGTAATTTCGAACTGGTCGAGAAACAATAATTTAAATTAAAATTTTAAAATAAAAAATGCGTCATAATGATATATGGCCGATCTAAATAGTGAAATTATGAATAGTGAAATTTTAACCCGCGTATTTACTATCAAAGATCTCGGGGTGGTTTTTGATCCCAGGCTAACGTTTTCGAGTCATATAGTGCAGCTTACTTCAAATTGTTATAAACTTCTTGGTTTTGTAATCAGAAGTTTAATAACACAAATGCGATGATAGCCCTCTTCAATGGAGTGATCAGAAGCAAGTTGGAGTACGCTAGCACTGTCTGGGCTCCACATCAAACCAAATACATAAATATGTTGGAACAGATTCAAAAAAAATTCCTCAGGTATGTGTACATGCGTTCGCACGGAACATACCCTATGTTCATGCATCACATGGAACTACTCGAGGAGACACATTATCAAAGCTTAGAGACTAGGCGCAATGCTGGTCTCATGACAATAGGCTTTAAAATTATAAATCATTAATCGACTGTCCATACCTCTTGGCATGCTACTGCTTATTCGTACCAGAAAAATACTGTCGCAGCAGAAATCATGCAATGTTCAGAATACCCTATGGTCGGACAGATATTTTGGCTCAGCATAGCATGACAAGAAGTATAATTCTGTTAAATACATCATCTATATATATTGATATATTTTCAGATAATTTACAAAAGTTCAAAAAAATTATTAATTTAAAAATTTGAAATTGCTTACTTGTTGTTCCATTGTACTGTTATTGGGTTTATATCTGTTGTACAATAATAATAAAAAAAAATGTATACCAGAAGATTACGGCAGTTCTGAAGGTTGGCGCGATAGCTCTCCGTTTTAGAGCATCGTTCGATTAACGAAAAATTCTTGCGTTCCAAGCCCGGAATCGGTGTGTTTCTATACTTATGGTCAATGGACAGATATCATCAGTAAAAACATCGAAGTATTTTTACTTTAAAAGATGTTTTTTCAATTCTAATGAATAAAATATAAGACGTGTAGGTACTACAACATATTGCATATTAATATGTCGCAATGTCCACCACCGTTTGATTGGTTTTTAATTGCCCAATTCTCTTTACAAAATAGTTACAAGAAAAATGATTAGTAAAGTGACGTGGTAAATGATAAGATATAATTATGAATGTGATAATGACTCCATTATCAATTGCATAATGGCCGCTCACACAACAATCAGTCTGGTTTCATAAATATTACTTGCTGGTGTAAACCGCACGGGTAGTGTGGCAAGTATCATTGTGATGTTTCAATATGGGCATTAGCGAACATGAACATCACACATATTATAGACCTGATCTATCAAACTAATTGGCTATCAGAGAGGGTAGACTGAGATAATAAAACACAATACAATGTGCAATATTAGCGAAAAAATATCAAGAATTCATTTCATAGACGAGACCATATTTTATCAATGTCCCAACGATCAATGTCGGATATGCTAACTGGTAATATTGCATAAGAGCTGTTTAAAGTTTCATTTCTACATTTTTTTGTTTGTTTTTAAACAGCTATAATGCAATATCACCAATATCGTATTAGAGCTGTTAAAAGTTACCGATTTGCGCATTTGACATTGTTCGTTAGAACAGCCTTTCTATTTGATTTAACTATGTTAATGCGCTATAAAAAAATACTGGTTTCAATTTAAATGGTAAATGGTAATAAAAAAACACAAACCATAGCTTGTGCGCCAAAAAGTTAAACAGGATAAGTCTTTAATGCAAAGGACATTAAATTATGCACATTTATGGCAAAGTATAATTTGTATACAGTGCGTTGATTTATACATAAAATAATATTTTCAAGCTTTCTGATCCGGGCCCGAAATATTGTACGTCCAGCCCCGCAAACTTACATATCTGATAGTTCGTTTAAAAATAATTCATTTTATTAAAATTGGAATTAACTTTAAAGCATTAATGCTTATTTATTTTAAAAATATAAAAATAATATCAAAAATCTAAAACAAAATATGAAACAGAAAAAAGGGAAAAACTAAAAAGAACAATGATGACGACCGAGTCAAATGGCAGTCTAAAATCGGAAGAAATTGAAGTATTAAATAATTTTCAATAGAAGTTTGAGATCGTTTAAGAATACCGTTTTCTTGATGGCTCAATTGACACAGTGTTACTCCCGGTTAGAGTAGAGGTTCCGAGTTCGTGTCTCGATTATGACCATTGTTCTTTTCTAATTTCTGGCTTTTTTCTGTTTCATATTTGTGTTTTAGATTATTGATACTATTTAAATATTTAATTAATTTTATCTTTAACATTTTTAAAATCATATTTTTCCTTGGATCTAAATACACATATAGCAAATATTTTATTTGCATTTTTACTGTCTTTGATGAAACATGTATATTGTGAAGAAAAAAAATGCGACTTAATTTAATTGTCTTTGTAAAATGTTATGGACCTATAAAAAAGTGGTATAATTCATTACTATAATATAATTGGTAGTTGACGTAACTTCTTTATTCTAGAACACATTATTTTCCTTCTGTTGTCTAAGAGCTGTCTACATTTGGATTTGTTAAATATGTTTTTTATGCTGAGTCCACACTGAAAACCCTGCGGGACACCTTAAAACCTACGTAATCTTTGGAGATTTTGTGTAGAAGGGATTTTTAATAAGAAGAAGTAGTGAACTTGTGTTTTGAAGAGATCGATGTTTTAGGAGGGAAGAAACACATAAGTCATTTTACGGCCAAGCTGTTTAGTATAAAATTGAGTTGTCAAACAACCCCTTTCTTATGTGACAAATATACCGGTGTACCTTTGCCAGTTCTCCGAAGTTACTTTCATTGATCTACCGTTAAAATAAAAACAGAATTTTATTATTTTACTTGAACATACATTTTTTTTATTAGTTGGTTAATTGCCCATCCCACTAGGCATAAGCCTGTGTTGGGATGGCAATTTGCAAATGTGTTTTTTTAGCTACGTAGTAACATGTGAATATCAAAAATATAGTACATACAGAATAAAAATAAAAATAATATTAGTAAATAACAAACTTGAAGATATAGAATCTACATATTAAGAACTAAATTTAACTTGATTTTTAAGGTGAGTAATGATATTGCTTTTAAAGGAGCTTTTAATTTGTATGTCTCTGATGGTGCTGGGCAGAGAATTGAATTGCTTAGTGGCGTTGTACCTAAAACTTTTTTGTCCGTAAGCGGTTTTATAGGCTGAGATATTAAAGAATTTTATGTGTGACTGCCTTAAAGTTCTAGAAATTTTCCTTTCTTCAAACATATGGACATTATTAAATAGGTGCAATAGGATATTTTTAGAGTATAGTTGTTTCAAGTTTAGAACGTCTAGCTCCTTAAAAACAAATTTAGTGCTCGTCCTTATAGGAACTTTAAGGATAACTTTCAGAAAAAAATTATGATGTTTATTAGAGGCTCCAGGCAATTGTTGGTGGCTCTACCCCAACTGATAATGCCATATTTCATATTATATATAATATATTTTTCATATATTCCCCTTGAAGTTCACGTACTAAATATTCCAATTCATTGGCAGAGTAATATTTTTATGATAGGAGAATCTATCAAACGGATTGTACGTTTTATGGATGCCGAAATTTGGAAGCAATCGGATAACATAGGGTTACCTACATTTTCTATGTTGTAACAAATAAGAGTGTAACTGTAACTTGTAACTCCTAAAAAGGTGAAAAAATGTAATTTAAAAAAAAATAAATTTGTGGTTTACACTTATCCATGGGGAGAAAAAATGAAGATATCCATCAGAAGAGGTTTCGATTCCTGTCATAGTACGAACGCGTATTAAAATGAAATTTAACCTCTCGAGAAGTGGTGTCTTTATAGATATTATTAAGTGCAGTGAAATTATTTATATTTATTACATGCATTAACGTTACATATGTTTTTATATCAACATTAAAATAATATAACCAGTGTTTAGAAAGGTGGCACCTCATTTTTTTCAAAAACCGAACCAAAAACATAAAATTATTTTATAAATTTACATTTTTTTAAATTTATTTACATTAAAAAAACAATATTTTGTAAAGATGAATATTTGCTTGATGTTTAATAACATCAACATGTCTATCTGAGACATTAGAAAACTTTGAATTGCTTTTATGAAACAGGTAGGTAAAACCCATCTACTAACCAGGTATCAGGTGGTTAATCGTGTGAACTTGTTTTGCATACTATTATATAGTAAATTGTTTACGCTGCCATAAGCTTTATTGGTGCTTTGACACCGATTAAACTAACTATTCATACAAAAACATCCGTCATAATTGAACATTCGTTTCGCTACGTTCTACTTCGTACCTAGGTACTTAGTGTGCGTACACTATCATTATCATTATTATGGCAATACATCCGGGTGGGGTTTCACCTCAAATCTTTTCCACTGGCTCTGATTCATCAGCATTCTTCTTCAATCTTCAGGCCTTCCCTCCTTGCTGCAATCTTCTTCCATTCAGTGAGTCCACCTCTTCTTCGGTCTGCCTCTTGGTCTCTTCCCGTACTCACACAGTAATAATTGTCAGTGTCTTGTTTCTCTCCATGTGGTCAGCCCATCAAGTTCTTTGGGACCTATAGAATTTAACGATGGTTTTCTGCCCAATTAGATTATCGAGCTCACGGTTCATTTCTGTACATCACGTTTTATGGTACTATTAATTTAATTTTAATGTGGTTTCTTCACAATCTAAAGTGCCTTTTCTTACATATTGTGATAATAGATGACAATGAATTGCTCGTTGGGTCACATAATATATTTTTTATTTTAAAAAAACCTGAAGTATCTGTAGGTAAACCAGGTTTTTCTCAATTACGTAAACTGATGAATATTTTTTGCAAAATTAAGAACAGAATGAACTGTTCGCCAACCTCCGAACTTTTAGGACTGATTGGTTGAGAGTGTTTTTTGTGTTAATTTCATTGATTGCTCACATAATAAATTTGCTAGCACCGGATTCATTCTATATATTGTGAATGGTAAGTTTTTACATATTAGGTGTACAACTTTGCTTCAGCAGTTTTTTTTTCGAAAATCGAGGAAATTATTTAAAAAAAACTGACTATACACTTATGATTCAAAGTATTGTCCATCGCTGGCAACTAATTTCTTCGATCTTTCGAGAAGTGTACAAAATCCCACGCTGAAAAAACTGGTCATCTTTTGAAGCGATCCACGAATTGATCCATTTTTTTACTTCTTCACAAGACCGGAAGTGTTTTGTTCAGCCAGGTCGGGTGCCATTGATCGAACCAATAATAGTCAGAAGGAGCAACGTCTGAAAAATACGGCGGATGTGGTAGGACTTTACGTGTCAACGATTCCAAGTATGTCTTGACCACTTTCGAGACATGGGGTCGAGCATTATCATTGTCAACCTCCCGCAAATGACAAGAATTTGGCTCGTAAACTGTCATTTTCAATCGAGAATAACTTTATGGTGCATACAAAAATCGTCTAATGTTCTATGGGGTTATGTTGACAGAATTTATTGTATGAGGTCTATAATCAGTGGCGGCTCGTGACTTTTTAGTGTGCTAGAGTGGTAAGATTGAAAAAAACGTCATCATTGATGTTGTTGTAGCCGAAAACATTTTTTATTTTTTTTCGAAATTTCAACTTTTTGTATGAAGATTTTTCAGAAATCCGTGCAGTGCACCACCAAAACTGAAAAATCCTGAAAATCTTCATACAAAAAAAAAAATCTTGAAAAAAAAAAAATCATTTTCGGCTACAACAACACTAACAATGTCGTAGTTTTTAATCTTAGCACTCTAACACACTTAAAACTCTACGAGCCGCCACTGTCTATAATCTATTTATTTCGACCACTACTTAACTTCGATTACTTAAAGCCATCCATAGGAAAACAGCGGAACCAAAGTGGTGCACCTTATATGTTTTTTATATGGTATAGGTTCAACTCGGAGGGATTGTTTTGGTAAAAACATTGTAACAGATATCATGACGAATATTAGGAACTGTGCTTTCGGGGAATTATTTAAATTCTTCTTATTCGCGAGGCTTATGGCATCCAGCCTCCGAAGATTTTTTTCCAGATTTTATTTTTATGAAACAAATAGTTTTGTAAATGAAAAGTTACTAACATCTTAAGAAATAACATAATAATTAAGTTCCATTAATTGAATACAGCATAGAATGATCATGCAAGACACCAATTATCCGACAGTTCTCACAGTTTTAAGTAAATGAAGTCACATCGTATTGTGAAAAGCGATTACATAAATGATTGATTATTCATTATTAATTATTCCCAAAACCATTGCGTAAGGTTGTTTAAATTAGATAAATAACGCGTAAGTACATTTTTCGCAATATTTTGAGCAATGTGGTTTACATTGAAAGCCAGGAAACCTCAAAGCCGGGTGACATTTAGCGTCACGCGTGAAACTAAACTTACGCAATTTCTTAGATAATAATGTTATTCGCATTGTTTTGATGATTTTAGCAATAATTACCACACCTTTCTGTCCTGTTCTGCTCGTAGACAAAAACGTGCTAAAATATTAAATAAATAAAACTTTGTACAAGACCACGGACATTATTTTAATTTTAATGACCGACCGGTTCCGCGTAGCTTTAGCATCACCAGGGAACCAAATTAAACTAAACAAAAAATATAAAATGCGCGGTTATATATAAATACAGAGGGAGAATAAAATATAAAATAAAATAACAAAACAATGAGAAAACAATAAGATATTACTTAACCAGTCGGTCATAAAAAAATAAAATAATATCCATGGTCCTATAGAAAGTTATTTTTTTCATTTCTTCAAATATTTCAAACCACAAAGTGATTGCTTTCTACGAAAATAAATGAAATATTATTTAAAAAAATAAAAACTTTCAATAGGACCACGGATATTGTTTTAATTTTTATAACCGACCGGTTAAATATTATTTTATTGTTTTCTCATTGTTTTGTTATTTTATTTTCTCGCTGAATGTATATATATTTGCACACTTTGTATATATCGGTACCTACAAATATTATTAGAGAAATTTACATTGCATGAGGGATAATTGATGCAAATACATATTTTACACAATTTTAAGTAAGAAACCAAAATTGTACATTTAATTGTACAGTACAAAATGTGTGGTGAATTAAAAGCTAGGAAAAGAAATACAAACCAAAGTTTAAAAATAAAAAGAAGAAAACAATAGTACCGATCTAAACTAGGAATTTACAAAAAAAAACTAATCTGTGGAATAATTAAATAGACGTAGATGTAAATGCATGTGTATAAAAGACGATTAAAAATGGCAAACTAACGAGGAAAGAGTTTTTAAATCATTCTAGAATATTTCGTCGTAAACATAAAAAAAATAATTGAAAGTGCCATTTATATCGCAATTCTTTTCTGAGTTATTAAAATAAAAACTCGTCAGACTTAGCACGTATAACTGCGTGGACTGTCCCAGCGTTAATTAACAATAATCAATAGATTTAATAAGAGCAGATGCTATAATTACAATCACATTGTTTTATAATTAGATAACAAATAAAATGCATTTATCCAAGAATTGCAGATAAATTAATATATCTATACCTAATTAGTTTAATGAATATGGTGACCGCGAAAACTATAATAGTTCCTACGCAACTAATATAAACCGCAAGATCACCCCACTGTGGAGTTAAGTAGTCACTTCTGGTAACTCTTAGATACTTAAAAAAAATGATTTGCATAAGATCACGGATATTATTAAAATTTTATTACCGACCGGTTTCCCTTAGTCCAAGCATCATCAGGCTTCAAAATTAAACTAAACATAACATAAATAGTGTGAGGTTGTGTGTACATACAGAAAGAGAACAAAATATAAAATTAAATAACAAAACAATGAGAAAACAATACAATAACATTTAAATTATAACAAAGAGAAGGTGATTTTTCCCAAAAGAAGCGCTATACAAATTATCCAAATATTAAATATTTACTTGAAATAACACTCGACTATGCGAAAATGGAAAATTAGGAGAAACACTAATGACAAATCACATTATTAAACAATTAAGAAAAACTGTAATTTTGTATGAAAATTTTCAGGTTTTTTCAGTATCGGTGGTTCACTGTAAGGCTTGCTGAAAAACCTTCATACAAAAAATTGTAATAAAAAATAAATAAAAAAAACATTTTCGGCTACAACAACATCAATCATGACATTTTTTTTCATTCTTAGTCACTAGCACATTAAAAAGTCACGAACCACCACTGGTTGAATACAAACATTGGGTTTATTGGCCACCATCTTGGTGTCATTAATAAATTATGGTTTTCGTTTAAATCGCCCTGGAACCTTTTCATTCCCGGGCATATTGTTTTTGAAAATGAAATAATTATTTAATGAAAATGAAATAATAACTTTGTATAAGACCACAGATTTTATTTAAAAAAATATTACCGACCGGTTTCGCTTAGCCTAAGCATCATCAGTGTACAAAATTAAGCCAAACAAAACATTCAAAGTGTGCGGTTATAAATACACACAGAGGGAGAACACAATATAAAATAAAATAAGAGAACAGTGAGAAAGCAATAGAATAAAATTTAAAATTATAACAAAGGAACAGAGAGAAAGAGACAGATAATACGAAATGAAAGACGCAAAACGTCAACTGAGAAGGTGACATTTTATGAGTTTACAGGAAATATACCTAATATTGTACTACTGAACAAATTTAACTGATTATTAAGAATATGACTATAAATTTTAATGATTAATATTAATTTTAATAATAATTGACTGTGTTATAAATGAATGCATTATTGCGGGTAATTTATGTGTGCGTTAGAAGCATGAGTTGCTCATGACAGTATCGCATACAAATGGTTTCCGTGTTGTTATCAATGACACGATCGTAATTTACGATTTCCACACTTTATTTGAATATTATCACACGATTGATATATAAAAGGAATGTCATCATCGGAGGGCTGTCTCAAATCACCACAGAACTAGCGAGGTGTTAATAAAGATTTTTCGTTTACAATATTTACGTTTACGTGGATTAAGGATCGGCACTCAAAATTACACACTTTGTACGATACTTATACGAGAAAAACTACAAATGTTTTTTTTCTGTTATCTCTACATGGGTAGCTAGGAAAATATCTAAGATTTCCTTTTTTTTCCATTAAAAAAAAAAAAATGTTAACATACAAATTACAATTAGTATATTAATAAAAAAACTCATTTTTAAAAGGGCAACATTAAAATAAAAAGGAATAATATTTTTACAAAGACTTACAAATTCCAAATTGGAAGCACAAAAGAAGAGGGAACAAGCAAAAAAACACATCAAAAAGAGACTCATAGAAAAGAGACTCATATGAGTAGAGACCAACTAGATAAACATCACAAATACAACAAGACAGACATTCACACACACAGAAGTCTCACAGATAGAACACATCAAAATTGACGAGAATATATCCTTCAAGTGCTTTTGCCTATATTTTTTTGTTCGCAACTGGGAGTTTTAATTCTTATGGTGATGTGTATATTAGCGTTGGGAAAAACTTCAATGTTTTGTGAATGCTTAACGAATTGTTAGTTCTTTGAAATGAACCCTTCGAAGTGAACACTTCAATTGAAGTCGAACTCGCATAAAAGAGATTTGAATTTATCCGCTTATTTGTTCAGTTCTTTTGCGCTGAAAAAGCACGTACTAGTCAGTAGAGATTTGAAAATGGAAAGAGCTGGAACTGGAACTGGTTCCTGGCCAACAAAATCATGTACTAGTCGGTAGCACTTTGAAACTGGAAAGAACTGGAACCGGTTCCTCGCTGAATCGCCGAAAAAGCCAACCCGGTTCCTCGCCAAATTGAAGTAAACAATTGAAGTATTTGTTCGATGAAATGAAATGAATGAAGGCTAAAATGAACTACCACCTTCAATTGAAATATTTGTTCAATAAAATGAGGTTATTGAAATGAATGAACGATAAAATGAACTACCGACTTCAATTGAAGTATTTGTTCAATGAATGAAGTAGGAACTGTTGCCAAAAGAAGTAGTTCTTTCAAAGTGGTCACATCGCTAGTGTATTTGCTATATATTTTAAGGAGTTAATACCAAATTTAGTTGTGTGAGTAGATGACGATAAGTGTATTTGATTTTGTGATCGTGTTTTGTGCTGGTGTGTATCTGAATTAAAGGCTGGTTTAATGTTAGTATGTGACGAGTGTTGAATTATTTGTAATATGGCAGTTGTAATGTTATATTTTGGCAGAATCGTAAAAGGAAGAATTTGTGTTGGTGAGTATATATCTTTGACATGAGTATCCCATGGTAAATGATATATATTCCTTATGGCTCTATTTTGGATGACTTGTAAATCTGATATTTGTTTTTTAGTAATGGTACCACATATACTAACTAGATAACTCAGATTTAAAATGAAAGAAAAACATTCACGATTTACGAACCTGACGGACGAATATCCTGACAATGTTTGAAAAACTCTTACTACCATCACAATAAGTGGAAGATGTTACTTGTGCAATGATGGAGGACTTAACCAGCAGAGGAATTGAACCCACGACGTCCGGGTGGGAATGCGACGCATTTGTCCACTCAGCTGCCGACCAGTCAAACTAAACTAACTAACTAACCATTACGCCGTTTCCCCGCAGGGATAGGCAGAGAGGACGGACTGCTATACAACTCTGTCTTGGCACATACTTCTAGTTTCATTTACATTCATACATCGTCTCATTTCTTCTGTTATTCTGACTCTTCACATGACCCGATTCAAGTATTTGATTCACTTGATGGTGCCATGTCTTCCTCGGGGTCCCCGACTTCTTTTTTCATTCACTTTCGCATTATATTATCTTTTCACACTACTTTCTTCGTTCATTCGCTCTACATGGCCAAACTATCTAAGCGGTCCTTTCTTAATCCTATTCATTAGGCATACATTTGGTGCAATGCTCGAAATTGTCTTTGCTGGTTTTTAAACTAGACCTACTGCAGATATTTCAGTATATATTGTATTCCACAGGTCGCGGGTTCAAAACCCAGCGTACGCAGTATTTAAAAAAATAATAATTCATCCTATTTTACCATCATTTTATTTAAAATAGTATATCGTGGCTGGAAAGGCAAAAGTGCTTAAGCAAAAATTTGAATTAAATATGCAGTTTTGATATTTTTTTCCTGCATCGAATGCTCTGACTCTCGTTTGATTCCAAAGACTTCTGTGGCCCTTCAGCCATCTAAAATATATTTACCATTCAATACAAGGCTCAACTGAAGCGACACAAGTTTGGTGCTTTTTAAAAAACTTTTTTTCGCTTTAGGTAACTCAGTGAGAGCATTGAGTTAACTTTTTTTTTTTCAAAATCCAACCAGGTACTGAAGACTTATGAATTTTGTTATGAAAACTAAAAAAAAATGTTTAAGTGCTCTGGTCGAAACTTCCCAAACGGGGTTTCAACCCTTTTGCATTTCCGGCGACGATAACGTATATTTGCGGGACGTTCCTGAGTGGTATATACTCTAAATATCGTCTTAGTGAAATACCACAATTCGGAATCGAAAGATCGCTTGAAATGGCTTTATCCGTGTTTGGTGACCAGATCTGAATAGTTAAGCACTTTCCAACCTTCTTCCTCTTCCCCATCTCCTTTCTCTTCCCACTCTTTTCAGCTTTACAATATACCTCGATTGGAGATGCTATCCCACTGGCTGCAACCGGTTGGAAGAAGATAGGACACTTGAGCGGTGTTCACTTAAAAAAAAATTGTGTGGGGTGGAATCTCATTTCACCCAAAAGAACTTCTTAGCAATGTACATATTTGAAACCTGTTGAATACTTCTTATTTAATGACCCAGACTTCGCATCAGTTTATCCAGATGGACCATTTCAAAGAAGCGAAGGACTTCTCGTCTTATAAACGACACATGCCACTAAGCGTTATAAACGCGCCAGACGATGTGGGTACAACCGTGTCGACGGGTCGTTAAGGTGACAACCGTGCAACAATCATTGACCTTGCTGAACCAAGTATCACCCAGTTTCCACTGCCTTGCGTTGCGTAGCTACCTTACTCAGGGTCGGAGTGCGTCTGTGATTTGTCAATATCGTTTTACGTATATAAGAATTGAGTCTCAGCACTCAAAAATGGGTCGCCAAATGTCATTTTGAATTGTGGCTTTCTAAGACAAGCAATACTACAAATGATTAATCTGTAAATTTTCTGTGAGTACTTAGAAAATGTCTGAGGATAACAGTGAATACAATTTTTCAACTGTGATCCTTTAAATTCTATTAAACCGTACTTAAATATCAGTAAAAGGTGCAGTTTGAGAACCAGCAAAGGTATTTTTGAACATTTTACCTAAAATTTCAGTATGCATTTCATAAAAAAAAAAGATTAAAAGAAAAGATTACTAAATAAATAAAACACATAAACTTTGTTTATAACCACTTTATAATTTAATATTACGTCTACCGGTTTCGAAGTACCCTTCCATCATCAGGAAAATATTAAAATTGTTATGAACAAAGTTTATGTGTTTTATTTATAAATATGGCAAACCACAAAATAAATTCTTTTTACGAATATGAAAAGATTACTACTTAAAACATGTATACAATGAATACCTTAGACATTTTTCTAACTACCCGTATAGAATTAACAAATACATAATTAGCACTTTTGCATGTATTAGAATGCCAAAAAATGTGTATTTTTGGGTGCTCACCCTTAAGTTTCAAACTTCAGAAAATTCAGGGTGCAACAGGACTTATTCGACAGACTTCGTGTGGGTCGTTTTACACTTTCGTCAAATTTGAAATTGTCATAATTCAATGACTGGCGACATTTTGTTTTTTTTTTAACAGTTGAACGGTTCCCGTTGGGCTGTGACTGTCTGGCCGTATCAACTTTTAAACAAATTGTCAACCACTGAAAAGCATAATAATCATATTGTCCTACTTATCAGCTGATCACAATTTGTTCAAAAGCTGAAACGAAACCAGAATCGACGTTTAACGGGCACCATTAATATCTCAAAAAACAGAATAAGGCTAATCGTTGAATTGTAGCGATGTCAAATGTGACAAACATTTTGGAACACCTTAAATAGCGATCCCAGGGATTTTTTTTCTATTTAAAACAGAAAACAAAATTATTTTACATGGCAAGAATTTTAGGCCAGTCAACTTGTACCACGTGGTACGCATCGTACCCTTCCTGAAGCATTGGACAGTGAGGGATAGGGTGGGTGGTAGGGTTCAGTTCTAGGAGAAACAATGTATGGAAAGAAAGCTAATTATTTTTACCCAACCGATACAAACTTGCGATAAATCACCTTCTCCGGGTTTTTAAGTCGTACACCATGAGAGAGAAAGAGACAACAAATATAATACTCTGCTTCTACGTACTGTCACAATGATCTTGGGCTCCTGAGTCACCGCGGGACGCCGCCCACATTTTTTATTATGCCACTAAACTTGACACAACCAAACGGTTTTTTAGGTTAGATGCTATATTTTTGTTGAAATCAATACTGTGAAAAGGTTGTCATACGAATAAACAAAAACATTATGTCGATATGTAATATGAATGGATGTATAAATACCCTAGCCTTGGTCTTAGCCACGCCCAGGTCCGCCGAGTCAGGTAAAAATCATCAAAAGACAGATGGATTTTTTTTTGTGAATTTGCGCTTTTGGTCTGCGCCTGTGATGTGTAGATCCAACCCTGCCATTATTACCTATTACGATAATTGCTGCTTTATATCCACGTAACTGGTCAAGTGCGAAAACAAGTCCGGTTGTAGGTAGGTACTTGCCGGAAGTGCAGAATCATAATAATGAATCGCTAATAATGTTGGATTATCTCATACCTTATCGTTGATCAACTGCCTTTTGAACGACAGAAAGGTACTTTCAATGTTTTTTTCTTAATTTAAAAAAATGGAAAAAACAATATAATGCCATTTGTATTTTATTTTTCCGTTGACGAACACATTTTTTACAACAATTTAAATTATTCATATTTTGATGTGCCGCCAAGAATGCGTCCGTGACGTCACGCCAGCCAACGTTTGTAGACGGCAGTTCCGATAACATTTGTGTTAGAAACCAGTAGTGGTACTTACGTCATACGAATTCTAACCGTTTAGGAAATAGTTAATTTGGAGGGTTTTTAAAATCAGGAAATAATATTTGAATATTCCACACATTTTTAACAGCTTCTTGTAAAAGTACCACATGGAATGTTGAGACATTGATGGGAATCCTTTTCAACGAAGTTGATCGACATTTTTGTTGAATCGATTGAAGGTGTTTGTTGACTTATTTACTTGATCCAGTGTGAGTCATTATTTGAATGAACGAAACTGACAAACTGCTTACATGGATTATTTATTCAATTTTGTGCACTGATACACTCGGAATCGTACTATTGCCTTTTTGTTGTTTTTTAAATTGAGTGACGTCTGCTAACAAAATACGTATCATGATTTCAACGAGTGGACAGACACTGAACTCAAATTAATTTTTTTCGTGTTTCAAAAAAGCATGGTAGAACAAAGCTTTCTTAATACTAAGATATGTGAAAATGACAGTGAGCTTTTTAGTGAAAAATTTTGAAATATTTAATTGTTTTATTTTTTTTTTTTAAATATAAAGGACCTATTGAAATTTTTATACTTACAAATATGAAAACAAAAATTCTTAGATAATCTGAAAATGAAATTTATAAAATGAAAAAAATCTCTTTTCCTTAAAAATACTGATACTTTGCGAAGGGTTTTTTAAAGGGATTTGTTGGATTTATATTGGATTTGTTCTGCAAAAGCACTGCCTTAGGCACTAACAAAGTTATCAACACAAACGAGCCATTTGAACGGGCAAGCATATTTTGTGTAATAATATTTGGATAATTTGTATAGCGCCGTTTTTGTGAAAAATCACCTCAAGGGCGCTGTACAAATCTTAATTTCTACTTAATATTAATTCTGTCTTGTAAACTTGGAGGACATGAAGACATAAAGAGAAAAGACAAGTTTTCACATAATATCGCACCACTTTTCGGTATGTAAGCATGTTTTTCGTCTCCCGGGTCTTCGGCGGCTCCGTCCACTACGTTTTGTTATGCGACATACGAGTAACTCAACGGTTTTTGAGGTTATATCCTATATTTTTATTTATATTGGAAAAGTGGTTTCAAAAATAAATAAATAAAAAAACATTACGTCGACATGTGCTATGCATGGATGTAAAAACGTGTGTCCATGAAAATCTTAGCCACACCCGAGTCTAGAAAAAATCAAAAATTCTGACTGCACTGTTTCGCAAAGCTATCCCTCCCGGTATATTATTGCTCTGAGGTTAAAGATAGACGAAGAAATGTTTCCCTACGTACGTCGTCACAACCTCGGTACCTACTCAGATGCAAAACATCGTGTGATTAGACTGTTTACCTGTTTTTACATCACAATATGGTGTTATTATACCTACAGCAAGTAATTCTGCATCGTCATAACATGGATGACTTTGAGAAAAATTCTTTCCTAGTTGCCGATAGCTAGCAGTTAGCTAGTTGCCAGTTAGCAGGTAATTAATCGACGCGGACCTTACATACAATATTATTAAATACGCTGACCGGTGACCTCCTCAGTATAGCCTGGTATTTGCGAATCGATCTACCGCGACAGCTGTGATACAACTGAATGCCATTCAATGTAAACAAACGCTACGCGGCAAAGTACGTAGTGCAACGGTCCGTGCAAAAACGGACTTTGCAGATTCCACCCCCTCTCTGATGCTTTGTCCTGTTTACATTAATGTTTTGTCTCTTTCACTAATTTCTTTGTCTACTGTATTACTCTATATTTAATCTTAGTTTATACTTATACGTTCCTGATGAAGGTTAAGTTTAACCGAAACCGGTCGCACTGTTATATGGTCGAATTGTTATATGTGTATAAATAAAGTGGCTTAAAACAAAATTATTTTTTATTTAAATTAACTTTTATGTTCCCGATGATTATTGCCGTCATCGACAGCATAGATTGTTTTATCTCCCGGCTTGCAGGACTAACTTGCCAATGGTCATGCCGGTGGGAGGGCACTCTTGCTGTTGAATCGAATCGCTTCGGATATCGATATTTTTTGCGTCAGCGAAACTGTCTTTGAACAGCAAGTTTTATTGCTGCTTGCTTAACTTGTATTTACTATTTATCCTATATTGTTTAGTTATCAAATCCTGTCTTAGTATATTATATGCATTGTACTCTGTTTTTTGTACACTACATTTATATATTTTCTACTTATCTTTAATATCGCCTTAAAATTTTATTTTGTAATGTTCTTAAAATGAATTGAATTGAAAGTATCGCCTCGGTGAAAGACAACCATTCAGAATAAAAACTTTGCTTGAAATGGCTTTGGCCGTGTTTGGTGACCAGATCTGAATAGCCAGATACTACCCAACCTTCCTCTTCCCCATATCATTTCCCTCAACCTCACAAAATACCCCGATTGGGGATGCCATAGTCCGACTGGCTTCAGACGGTTGGGAGCAGTTGAGACTCTTGGGTGGTATTCACTTTAAAAAAAAGATCTGAATAGTCAGAAACTTCCCAACTTTTTTCTTCCCCATCTCTTTCACCTCCTCACTTTCTTCAGCCCCACAACATAACACAATTAAGATTGCCATAGTTCCACTGGCTCCAGACGGTTGGGACTCTTGTGCGATATTCAAATAAGTAATGATGTATTTTGTCAGTGGTGCCAATTGGAGGTGAGGCAAGGTTTCCCCGAGAGGCAAAGTAGGAAAATGTGGCGATATCTTTTTTTTCATATATTGATTGTAAATAGTGTTAATATATTTTCTTAATTTTTTTACAGGAATTGTGACGCTGTTTGTTGCTGGAATTTTGGGAATATGTTCCGGCCTTTACATTTTCCTCGCAAATCCGTATGATTCCATCTTCGATTGGGTAAGTTTAAATAATAACACATTATTTATAGATTGTCTGAGTACTAATAAAATTAAACAATAATGCGATTAAAATTTAACAACTTACTCAGAAAAAAAATAATATAACCAGTATGCACAACTTTATTTGAGTTTTAACATTTTTTGTGTGTATACTGCACGAGAGTTCCAGTCACCCGGAGCTCGTGAAACTATGACATCTCACATGATTGGGATAGGTATTTTGTGGGGCCGACATATTAGAAGAAGGAAAGAGATAGTTTGTTCGAGAAAAAGGGCCATTCAGATCTGGTCGCCAAACACAACTCAATCCATTTAGATTTTTAAAGATGGTCTTCCACCTAGGCAATAATGTGGTAGATATAGAACTGTGGGACGTGCTGCAAATATATTATATAGGAACTTTTAATATATTTGAAATAACACATAGACATTTAATTTAAGGTCTTTGTACACGCTAGATTTCAAACCCGCGACCACTGAATCTGTAGCCAAAAGATCCCACCCGCTTGGCCGCAAAGGTGGTTTCCTGTCGTAACCTGACAAGTTTTTGGATTATGAAAGCTCTCGGTCGAAAAGCATCGGCGAATTTCGCGTCAAGTAATTGAAAAATCAGCCGCTGTCAGAATAATTCAGGATAAATAAAGGTCAATCCCCACTGATGAAATCGAAGTAACCTTTACATAATAATTAACTATACTTATTTTCTTTTGTGAGTATGTATGACCGTGCGAGTGGGAACTCTTAAAATTGGTATAGCTGGCGCAACGAGAGTTGAAACAACGATGTATTTACGATGTGTCATAAAGAAGAAGCCCTTAGTCTTGTTTACGCCTACTTATTGTCACTAGTGGAAAAGAGACAACGAGTGTTTATGTTGATATTGTTAATGCACTTAAAGCGTGCCTTATTCATTCAGTTCGACACGCTGTACGTAAGCTATGCATCTGTGTGAGTATTGGCCGGCACCAACTCTCGTGGTGAGACCTATAACAACTGATGTTCATTGAAATTATCAAATTTAAAAATGATCTTTTTACTGCCTACCTAATAAAGTACCTACCTTTAATGTGTTTTAGGACACATTGTTCTATATTTAAATAGGTGGACTAAAGCAACTAATGCATTTTCTCGGCAAGTCAATTTCTATTCCGTGATTTTTCACGGGCAACAACTAATGTGACATAATTAACCTTATACTTTATGTTGCATATCGATGGTCGGCTATGATAACATAACAGCTTGTGGCAGGTGTACTACCGCGTGGATATTATGTTTTCCTGCTCGTACTACGGTTCTCACAGAGGTCAGCCACTTAGCATGTATTCTCCGGCGTATTTTATGTTGCAACTATAATAACTAATAACAATATGACAGGTTTTTATTAAAAGACAACTCTTTTTAACAAACCATAGCTATTTTACTACAGTTAAGCTAGTAGTTAATACCCTGCGTCGCCCGAGTTTCAAAACTATCATTTTTTGTGAGTTAGGTATACTACTCGACTTAGTCCGAGTAATACTACGAGTTCTTGTGAAAAAGGTTATAATTTTTTTAACGAACAAAGAAAATGCGGAAAAAACAGTTTTTTTCTAATTCTGCATCATTCTGAAATAATTGATTTAATTAATTTCTATCTATATTAATAATTAAACTTGTTGGATTTTGACGTGATAATTTTTTGGATTCTTGCCTTAATGTTTTTCATTCATCCAATTCCCTACCTACCTAAACATTTTTACCGTTTTTTTTTTCGTTTTGTTCAAAATGGCGATCATTCGAACAGTTGACAATCGAACAAAGAAGTTATTGTGTGAAAAAATGGGATTCCTCGTTCGTTTCGCTTGTACGTTAGTTTTGTTATTTAATCTTCTAATAATATAAAATAAATGTGGTGTGTCATAAATTACAAGACTAAATTAAATATGGTGTTTTAATGAATTGTTTCTTTAGTAAAATTGTGTAAAATTAGACATTTCCATCATAGTATTATAGTTTATCAAATATATATTATTCAGGTAACTCAGTGAAAGCATTGAGTTACCAAAGTTAACTTTTTTTCCAAACCAACCAGGTACAGAAGACTATTGTAAATCAAAAAAAACTTTTAAGTGCTCTGGTATGAACTTCGCAAAATGGCGCTTCAGCACTTATACCTTTTCGGGGAAGATATGTTAGATGGGGCACTGTACACATACCGCACCGCCCATAGTATCCCAAATTATTAATATTCGGAGCCGCAGCGGAGAGATCCCCGACGAGTGCATCAAGCTAGGATGCCCAGTAACATTTTAGTTTTATGAAGTAGTGCCTTTGAACACAACGTAGTCGATAGGTTGCTTATATTTATAAATGTATTTGAGTTTAATAATGACTCTGTTTACACCTTGAAGTAATTCTGAAATTCGATTGTTAGTTCTTTATTACCCATTCGAACATACCTAGGCTATTAATATTTACGTTCAATAATGGCGATATTAACACTGTCCAAGTTAGCCGATACTACGTTGTATTTGAATTATAAATAGACTTGGATTTAAAAATAGTGATATTCACATTATGCAATATTAACTAAGTTAAACGATAAAATGGTCGACCTCCATGTTTTAGATTCTCAGCTGTTAAAGCCTCTCGTCATAAACCGTAAGGTCGGCAATACCTTTGGTCGTGAATTATGTTAATTTTTCCGGTACACATTCTTGAACATATCGAATGTGAGTCAAAAGGGCGAAATTATAGATTAAAAAGGACATACTAGAAATAAATCGGTCATGGACGTTCCAAAAAAAATGGACGTAGATTTAAAAATAGAACAAATTTATTTCTGTTGTCAAAAATTGTATTAGTACTTTGTGGCACCTGGTCAAAAGTGAATGTTTATTATTACTTAAATTTATGGAATGTATTTATGTTCTATTAAATGGCGTAAAAATACATTAAACCTTTTAATGGGTATTTGGACAACATATAAAAAGAATATAAGATTTCGCTGAGCGTTCGTTAAAATAAGTTGACAACTTATCGTGACGATAAACAGAAGTGTAAAAATACTTACATTGCCGATTTTTTTTCATTAAAATCATTTTTTTATCACCAAATAATATTTTTATCAATTATTAATTATTAAAAATATTATTTAGTGATAAAAAATGGTTTTCAAAAAAAAAATCTGCGATTAAGTATTTTTACACATTAAAATAATTATTTAACTAACTAAGTAGTTAAATATCACAAGGGTGGGCAGAAGGATATACTGCCACACAACTTTGTCTTGGCACATACTCCTTGATTGATATTCATACCATATCAATAAACTCTCATGCGGAACAATATCGTCACTGAGCGGATCCGGACGTTGGTGTGAATCTACCATTAAGCTGCAAATGAAGTTCCCACTAGTAACGCTCGAAACACAAAACAGAAAAATTGTTTGAGACACGGCTTTAACAATGGGCAAAGTTTATGTTTGCTGTAGCAGGTTTAGTAAAGTAAAGTTTGAATTTTAATTCATTTTAATGAACATATTTTAAAACTTTGGAAATCGTTTTAAGGCAAGCATATAAGTGGTAAGGGGCTATGTTTTTACTGATCTAAAATATGAATCACTTCATTCCGACTGCATCAGTTGAAAAGATTTTCGTATTATCAAACAGATTCATCAGGATTAATTAAAATGTGTATTTCCAGCAAGCCCCCCGTTTTAGGAGTGTTAAAATACACACTTTTTTATGGGGCTACTTGACTCCTCGAGGGGCAAGGTGAAGCACTCTTAAGGCTTGTGCAATGTCAGTTTAATGCCATCGTATTGATTTATTTAACACTTTTTGATTTCTAAAATGTGTAAAAAGTGTTTGCTGATGACAATTTAATCAATTATTTACTATTTTAAAAACATTAGAAAAAAATAACATTTCAAGGCGTTTGATTAATAATAATAAAGTTCTTATTCCAGAAGGTTTGCAAGAGTAGTACAATGCAATACATTCCATAATTGATTATAATACATAAAATAAAGTTCTAGTAAAAATATACACAATAATATAAATAGCCTGTTCAAAAGAAAAGGTGAATTTAGAATTTTCGCGGGATGTGTACATTCGATTTTTTTAAAATTATGTTGGTACACATGTTTATCATATGTTAGCATTATCAGCTATTTTGGATTAGTGGTTTGTTTTTGACAACTGGAAAGGTTAGTCACGTTTTTTTGTGTTCTTCGATTTTTTACTTTTGAAAAAATGGATCAACAAATGATAAACATATGTGTACCAACATAAAAAAAAAAATAATCGATAATCGAATGAACACAGCCCTCGAAAATTCAAAATTCACCTTTTCTTTGAATAGGCCTTATATATATATATATATATATATATATATATATATTTTTTTTTTTTTTTTTTTTTAAATAACAAAAATAAAATCCTCCGTTAAAAATTCTTAATGGAGGATATTAAGTCTCATGTCTACAGAAGGCCATCAAGAGGGAGTCCATCCAGACAGTGTTGAGTCTGATGGGGCCAATATTTTACTTTAATGCACTTCTATGCTTTTAAAATATAATATATTCTGTCGGACTGCGTGGTCGAGTGGTAAGATGCTCGATTACGAATCCAGAGGTCACGGGTTCGTGTCCGGTGTGCACAAATACATTTTATTTAATTAATATAAAAAATATGTATAGTTTTATTTGCGGCACATTCCAGAGTGGTAGAAAATCCAAGTATCGCCCTGGTGAAATACCACCATTCAGAATCGAAACGTTGCTTGAAATGGATTTAGCCGTGTTTGGTGACTAGATCTGAATAGCCTGGTGCTTACCAACCTTTTTCTTCCCCATCTCTTTCCCCATCCTCACTACCTTCAGGCTCACAACATACCCCACTTGGGGATGCCATAGTCTCACTGGCTCTCGACGGTTGGTAGCAGTTAGTACTCTTGTGCGGTATAAACTATAAACAAAAATATACATACATATATAATAATAAGTTAGTGTGTATTACAACGTATACAAAATTCATAAGTAAAACCATTCAAGCCACTCTAAGAAATATGAATTAGAATCTAATGTAAACGTAGTTGAACATAACCGATTTAAACGTCACATTTCATAAAAATGGTGTGTAAAAAACAATGGTAAGATTATACAAACAACAGGAGTGCTTGTTGTTGCTTTGAAGCTTCATTTATGCAAAATATATCGACATCCGAAGCGATTCGTTTCAACTACAAGATTTGTAAACCACAGACAATAGAGCGTCAAGTAAAAAAATCATTTCGGATATGTTATTTTGTTTATCAACGAGTTATTACGTCCGAGGCTACCATTGACCTCTTCACTAACATTACGAGAGAACAAAATTAATTGCTCGAAACAGAAATAAATGACGATGTATTTCACCTCGTAAGATGGTTTGAGAATCAATAAATTAACCCTTAACGTAACAAAAAACACATTACCTAATATTCGATAGCAAGAAAAATTACAGTCTCAACATCAAAATCGGAGATAATTACCTTGAAAAGAAATCGAGCACCAGATATTCGGGCCTTATCATAGATTCATAGCTCTCGTGGGATCTCCACACAAACCATGTAAAGGAGAAAATTACCCCCATAACTGGTGTGTTATATAGGCTACGAGAATTACTTCCCACTACATTACTCACTTTGGTTTATTATACCACGATTCACTCACACCTATCTTATCTCTGCTGTATCTAGGGCTTTGCCTCCAAGAAAATGATCTCTGACCTCCAGGTGATCCAAAACCGAGCTCTCAGAAATGTCCTTGGTCTTCCATGGGACACTCATGTCAGGGACATTTATTCAAATACCGGCATCCTTCCAATCAAGATCCTCCCCAAACATGAAATCACAAGCACCATTCTACAAATTACTCGGCAAAAAACGCACACTAACATCAAACCCCTTTACAATCAAGACATCCACCAACATAACACACAAAATAACAATAAAATTCACATTCCACTTACACACACCACAAAGTATGGGATAAAATCTTTGGAATACATTGCCTTTACATTATATAACTCGCTTCCAGATAAACATAAAAATAGTCAACTCAATAAAAAAATCCAAAATAATGCTTTAAAATAATATATTTTTTAATTCGTTTAAAGATGAAAATACCTAATTTCGAAATTAGTTTTCTTTTCCCGGTAGGGTAAAAACATCCTCATTTACTGCACTTCAGGGATTATTTTTTCTCCTTTGTTTCTATTTATAATTTTGTATCTTATATTAATATTAAGTACCTAATTTATTTATTTTTACACTGTATTTCTTATTATGTTATATTGTTTGATTTATGTTAGCTTGAGATCAAACAGATCTCTGTATTCTGTTGTAACTTATGTATTTGTTTAATTTCCATTGTCCCAGAGTGCGTTTTTATAACTCGTCGGGATTGCTATATATGTTAGCAATATAAAAAAAAAATAAAAAATTGCTACGCTTTTATCGTATACAATATATGATCTCCTAATTCAATGCTTTTTGTTAGAACTATTTGCAATTCCATTTAAACGGTTTTTTTAATTATATTTTGTTAATTAACGTTACCACTTGTATAATCAAGGGTGGTATCCAAAAGATCCGGGAAATTTAAAAAATGCGGTAACACTATTTTTTGCTTTTACGGTCGATGTTTTCCTTTAAAATATATCGCGTTACTCATTTTATTTTAAAAGTTTTTCAAGATGACATTGAAATATACTAATCATTTGGTAATTTGACCGAAAAGTGTCAATTTTTTACGTAAGCATGTCATTACTGTTGGTTTTACCGCTTTCGTACGGAAAATTTGATAAATAAATACAAACGCACGTATTTCCGCACATATAAATATTTTACGTTTCTAGTAGTAATGGTGCTAAATAGTGCTGTTAAAAATAAATTAATTGTGATTCTTATGTTTAACTAAACGACTCGTTACGTTTTACGCAAACGAAATCTCACCCTTTTTAGCTTGTTGAATGTCAAATAAATTTCTATGAACTTTCGCTGTAACATGTGTGACAAGTGTTGAATTGTAAATGAAAGAACAACGGTTCAAAAGACAAAGTGAAACTAACTAATTGTCACGCTGTTTCTCCGCCGAGGTAGGCAGAGAGGATGTACCTCCACACAAATCTGTATTGGCATACAATCCTTGCTTCATTCACATTCATACATCGTCCGATACATACTCTTTGACTTACACGACTCAAGTATTCAATTCACTTGATCGTGCCGTGTTTTCCTCGGGCGTCTTCTACATTTTCCGAATAGCTGACAACACGATAATTTTTTTTTTGTAATTTCAGGCGTATTAAAAAAAGTATTTGACCACCATTGAGCCGTGTTAAGTGCCAGATCTGAATAGCCAGGTACTTCTCAATCTTCCTCTTCACCATCTACTACCTCCCCACTCTATTCAGCTTTAGTAAATAACCCAGATTGGGGATGCTATATTCCCACTAGCTCTGGGCAGTTGAAACTCGAGTGCGTTATTCACATATAATTATTCTGTTCTGAAATTCAATTGTTTATATTGGATGTAACTTAACTTGCCAAGAGAAAGAATATTAATTGCTTTAATCCACCCATTTAAAATTTAAAATAATGTCTGCTAAAATACATTATAGGCAGGGATGGGTTTGAAAAAGATAATTTTTTTTATTTGATAATTTTCTGAACACATCCGTCGGTTCTTAATTTAAAAAGTTCACACGAACGTATGTACTTATAAAGGAAAATATTTATGTTGTTGTTGTAATTACTAAGTTCTGCAAAACTTGTAACATTTTAAGCCTACAGGAGGCATTAAAAAGATGACAGTTTAATTTTTTACAATATTTTTTAATTATGTCACATATTCCACAAATTCTATAGTAGATCTATATTCTCACTAAGCAAGAAATTTCGGTACCTAATATGAGAATCTAACTCAAACCGTCTAAGCAAAGCGAGTATTTTACCCACACACGTCTATCGACCACCTTTATTCACCTTGATTCTTAACAAAATGTTTTTAGTGCCTAAAAAATATTGGGCAAGTTTTTCAAGGTTAAAAACGAAATTAGATAAATCTTGTTTATTATCAAAAACAGTCAGTAAAGATTTATTTTATAAATCGTTTTTATGGCTCGTCGCGTATCAATAAAATCACACTTTCATGTAATCGGACAATAAAATACTAATTCGATACGAAAGATACCCTTGAAAACAATACAATGGCTTTACACTATTATCACACAACTCTAACGGCGCACATTGGTTTCTCTAGTATGAGAGGGTTGGCAATAAATAGAAAATTGAAATTGCAAAGATCACTAAATATTGTTGTTATATCTTGACGTCACATATTTGTGCATCTTTACCTCCACTACTTAACTCGACCAAACATTTGGTCGCTCTGCACCACGGCAGTAAAGAATCGCTTCGCAAGCGGTTGAGAAGTCTCTGTGAACGAGCATCATTTACAACACAATATTTAGGGAGTCACAACTTTTTACAACAAGCGTTGAAATATATTTTTTAACATGGATGCAGTACCTTCAGGTATGTTCTAAATAACTGTATTTTTTAAATTTCATTTGCTTGTTTGATATATTTGCAATATATATTTTTTTTATCATCTATGTGAACTTCAAAAAATTTACTGTATTCTTAAATAGTTAAGGTTATAGTTGACAATTAAGCTAAATTTAAAATATGTGTTGATGCACTATTATAGCTGAACTATCTCAGCATCAAACTAGAAAATAAAAAAGTGCTCATTTTTGCTCCTTTAGAAAATTTTCAATTTTACATAATTGACCATAAAATTTAAATATTTTGTAATTTAATTTATTTTGTAACAGGTTCGGGTTCAAAGGACTTTTTTATATAAATAATGGAGTTATTTGATATATTGAAGAAATCACAATGCCAACAGATGGTAAGAAAATTTATTTATGTGAGAAAAAAACTTATAAACCACACCAATTGGCCAAAATTAGGGTTGAATCTACTATGTCAAAAGATTTCGGATTTTAAATTTCCCTACAAAAATAGATGGGCAAATGCTTGTCAAAATGTAGCTAGATTTGTGATGAAAAACAAAGAATGGCTGGAGACTTCAATTGGTTTAACAATAAAAGAGATTACTACTGTAAAACAGCAAGGTCAAATAGTTCATCACTTTCGCATTTGGGGTTTGCAACAAAAATGAGCTGGAGAGCTTCTGGACATCCGATTGCATCAACATTAATAGAAGATATTATTCGTTTACCTAGGCGCGCACCTACTTACAGACAAGCATACAAGGTATTTGATGATAATCGCTCTAAACGGATATCTGGGGAGGAAGCCCTCTCAACCATGGTAAAAAGCCAAGCTCACGAAGAGCCAGTACAAGGTCATAAGATTCAAAAGATCCTGAAAGGTTTCCACCGTACAATATATTATTTGCGACGAAAAAGCTTGTTATCCGAAAAATAAGACATCAAAATCACTCCTACATCTGCAAAAGTAACCATTCAAGCTCTGGTGAGTGTTTGAAATGTTATGATTTTTACTTTTTAAAAGAACAATCAAACAATTTGCGCTTAGGATTTCAAAGTAGGGCTTTGACGGCAGCTCAGGACATAGCTGATACAAACAGTTGTGTATTAGAACCCGAGCTGATGCAGATGATTCCAGCGTATTTATTTATTCAATTCTACCTATAAGATTACAACGCCCCTACCTGCAAAAGCTATTAATCCATGGGCCAGATGTAATTTCGACTTCATTAGTGCCGATTGGCCAATTATCAGAAGAGGCTCAGAAAGCTCGGAAAAAGATTTTTAAATATCACGAGAACTATTCAGAAAATGTTCACGTGCAAAATGTAATAAATATGTTTTTTAATTTAATGTTAGTTACATCTGACCCTGTAATAACTAGTTGCAGGCAACTCCCGAAAAAAAAAAAAATTTACTCGTTTTTCTCAAGGAAGTATTCGAGTTAGTCATTTTCCCTGGATATTCCTTCGTCCGATATCTGTTGCTCTAATGATGATGAAGATGATGATGATTGATCGTCTTCTGAATCAGTTGATTAACAAACAAAAAATTACATTACTCGGCTTTTTATTTTTTGCGTATATATGATTTGTAATATATTTTTTTATTTCTTTATTTCATATTTTGGTAATAAAATGCACAAATCGCATTAAAACTTACTAAAACAGAATATTTTTTTGTGTTTTTATTTACTCTTACCCACAACAAATAAAAATATCACATTATTTTCCCTGTAAATCCTCCCTGTGAATTGATGCCAACTTTTGGGGTATTTGGAACCACTGTGCGGCGTCTTGAAATGTGCGAAAGTGGATTGTAACCTTTTCCTTGCCCCCCACGTTGAATATTAATATACTCGTATATTTATTTAACGATTATGGAAGCAACATTAATAATATTCGAATAGTATGAATCATAAAAACAAACAAAAATTTAAAAATAAAATAAGAGATAAAATAAAATGTGTCATAATATTCATTCATATGTAAATGTGAATAATTACGGTAGGTGATTTGACGTAATCTGACACAACGGTCGAAACCTAAAGATTTATCACTTGAGTGTCACTTAATTTAATTTATGATGACCTAATTAATTTCTTGTCTGAATTTGAAAAGTTTTTTTTTAAATTTAATAATTTTCATCGAGTTATGATTTTGAAAATTTCACACTCGCACGTACGAGCTCTTGATTCGAGACTTTTAATAGCCTTTCTTCAAGACAGAAAGATTCAAAATCGTATGGAGTTTTTATTACTACAAATCGGATCCGTTTTCACAACTTGTGGGCATTTAAAAAAAAAAATTCTACTTTGAAAAAGTGTTTTAATTTTTTTTTGCCATTTAGTTAGCCGTTAGACGGTGAATATTGTTGAAAAAAAGTTAAGTGAAGTTCCTCGTTGTTGAAAGCTGCATAAGTCCAGTTGAATGATAATTCAAAAGACAAGTTGATTGATATTTTTGGGAATAATATTATGTACTAGAGACGTATTTATTACAACTGGTTTTTTGTATGATTAACCTGATTCAATTATCACTGTGGGGAATTTCAACGCAATACAAAAGCATCTACTTATAACGGTGAACGTCAAACGAGTAATTTGAATGACCCCGAAAAAGGTTGTTTTAATTATTAAACCCATTATC
Organism: Drusus annulatus; assembly: GCA_022651775.1. NCBI lineage: Eukaryota > Metazoa > Arthropoda > Insecta > Trichoptera > Limnephilidae > Drusus > Drusus annulatus. The sequence goes on from JAGWCC010000738.1 coordinate 190,750, forward strand.
TAAAGAACAAAAAATTTGAAGAATTATTGCTAATAAATCAGAATTTAAAAAATATATAAATGTTAAGTAATGGGAGAAGCAAAAATAAAACAGGTGATTAAACTTAATTTTATATGTACTTGTTTTTAAAGTGTCGTTATAAAGTCTGAGCACTCAAAAATGGTGCTGTTTAAAAAAAAAACAAACAAAAAAACTCATGTTTGATCGTTGCAGTGTAAGCGTTGTTTGAAGTGTTGCTTAAACTGTTTACCTTTCCAGCGACATACGAGGCCTGTTCAAAAGAAAAGGTGAATTTTGAATTTTCGTGTGTTCTTCCATTTTTTTCAAAAGTAAAAAATCGAAGAACACACAAAAAAGTGACTTACCTTTCCAGTTGTCAAAAAAAACCGCTAATCCAAAATGGCTGATAATGCTAACGTATGATAAACATATGTGTACCAACATAACAAAAAAAAATCGATAATCGAATGTACACAGCCCGCGAAAATTCAAAATTCACCTTTTCTTTTGAACAGGCCGTGTAATCTATACACATACACAAGTCTTCATTAAGGAAAGGAAACTGAAATCGGCATAAAAATACCCCCTGGCTACACGGACTTTGGCCTTTGTACGTTACTTCTTAAATTGATGTTGTTTTGTGGGGTTACAAAAACATTGGTGGGCGTCGCCCAGACTGATTGATTTTATGTCATAAATAATGTGTAAATACCCTCCCACAAGATAACGCTCACTGAAAAATTATAAGTTAAAAAAAAAAAAATTAAGTGACCGTGAGATTTGAATTTATTACCTAAATGGCGCTATAATAATTGTCCGATAATAATAACGAGTATTACACAGACAATTAATATATATTTATATTTTTTTAATATGAATACTGCACAAGAGTCTCAACTGCTTCCAACCGTCTAAAGCCAGTGAGACTATGTCATCCCCAATAGGGGTATGTTGTGAGTAGGGAGAGGAAGGAGATGAGGAAGGGGAAGGTTGGAAAGTACCTGGCTATTCAGATCTGGTCACCAAACACGGCTAAAGCCATTTCAAGCAACGTTTCAATTCTAAATGAATATTGGCATTAGCGTTAATTATGGATACCTTTGAAGATTTTTTTATGAAACTTTGCTAATCGATTTTTTTTTTATTTTGTCGTCAATTTAAACAATTTTTTTAATTATTGAAATAATATCAATAATCTTCAACGTAAATATGAAACAAAAAATATAACTATCGCGACCGAGACTCGAATTCGGAACCTCTACTACATCCGGGAGTAACGCTTCTGCCAATTGAGCAACCGAAACCTTATAAGAAACCGGCATTTTCAATCGATCTCATTCTTCATTTGAAAAATATAAATAATTTTTTTTCAATTTTTCTTCCGATTTGGCTGCCACCTTTGTATGGTATACAAAGCTCTACCGGAGCACATATTATATACCTAGATTATGTTTTTTTTCTGTTTCGTATTCATGTTGAAGATTATTGATATTATTTCAATTATTAATATAAAAATAAAAAGCACGAAAGCTTAAAGTAAATTCTAATATTATATTTTTTTTAATGTTAATCCTCCTATTTGGTTAATTTCATAACGCCATAGCGCACCGCTCAACAGTATTAAGGGACACGTTTCCTTATTAATATTTGAAATTAAAACCTCTGATAAATTCGCTTCGATAAAACGCTCCAACGAAAACGAATAAAGATTTTTTTATTCTTACAATTTTATATTTTCGAATTGCGCAGCTAAGGGCTACGTCACAATTTCCATGTAGGCAACTATCGCAACATTAACGCTATTTAAAATTACGTATTAAACGTGTTGGAGAAATTGGCACACTCTCGCTGACCAGTCTAGTGTTGCGCCACACAGATCGCCGCAGGCAAACTGGTTTGACAGTAATATGTATTCAGTGCTGCGGGTGTATCTCATTACATGGTGTTTATAAAAATACACATTGGTATCAATATTTTATTTATTTATAATGTTCATGTTTGCCGGCCTGCATGGTCGAGTGGTAAGACGCTCGACTACGAATCCAGAGGTCACGGGTTCGAAAACGGCGTGCGCAAATATTTTTTATTTAATTAATATGTATCATAACACATTTGATTCATATAAAATAATATATAGTATGTTTGCGGCACGTTCCAGAGTGGCAGATATTCTAAGTATCCCCCTGGTGAATGACCACCATTCAGAATTGAAACGTTGCTTGAAATGGCTTCAGCCGTGTTTGGTGACCAGATCTGAATAGCCGGGTACTTCCCAACCTTTCTCTTCCTCATTTTCTTCCCCTTCTCACTTCCTTCAACCTCACAACATACCCCGATTAGGGATGCCATAGTCTCACTGGCTCTAGACGGTTGGAAGCAGTTGGGACTCTTGTGTGGTATTAACTGTAAAAAAAAACAACGACAACAAAACAATCAGTTTTTATTAATCAAAAATAGATCAATTTTACTAACGACTAAATAATTTTATCAACAAAATAACGATGCTCACAACAACAAAATAATGTTTTCAACTTCAGAATAATGTTCAAAGTAATATTCTCAATAACAAATAAAATTATCAAAAAAACATGAAACAGAACAAGATTTACGGGATAACCCGTATCTACACTATTACGCTATCATAAATATGAAATAATAAATGCGTATATTTGAAGCATTCAAACACATATGAATTAATGTAAAACTAATATCAAAACAATTATGAATTGATGTAACACTTATTTTAAACAAATATCAATTATTAACACTTATATTAATAATATTCAAACACATATCAAATAATAAACACCCATATTAACAACATTCAAACACTTATATGAATAACATTCAAAGAATTATTATTCAATTTTTTTAAAAGAAAGACAAAAATTCCCGGGTTACGAATAACTTGTCAAATTTTGAAAAACTCCTACTGCGATCATAAGAAGCGAAAGATGTTGCTTGTGCAATGATTGAAGACTTAGCCAGCAGAGGAATTGAACGCACGACACCCGGGTGGGAATCCGACGCGTTTGTCCACTCAGCTACCGACCGGTCATATGCATAATGTGTATAATATATGTGAGTATGTATAATGTTTATAACGCTTATATTTAAAACCTTAAAATAAATTAATAAACATAAGGAAAATATTTAAAAAAAATGGTTGCGACCGAGACACAAACTCGGAACCTTCGTCTTGCCGGGGGGACGCTCTTGTAAATTACTTTACCGAAATCCGTTTTTCTACTACCGTTTTTAATCTCAAATTTCTTTAAAATCACTATAATTACATGAATAACATATTTTTGTAATTTATAATTTTAAAATTGTTTATTCGTTGTGGAACTCCATTTTAATGATTTAATAATATTACGTTTTTAACTTTATTCCACTATTTTTTTATTGAGACCTGACCGGTTTCACCTTACAATGGGCATCTTCAGACCAGTGCAATAAAAACAAGTGGAATAAAGGTATTATTAAATCATGAATAACATGGTTTTAATTTATTTTCAATGGTTTTTCTTCCAGTGATTAATATCATAGTGAAAGCTTATAGCACAAAAAAGTCATTTTTAATTAAAAAAAAAATATATGGAAAAAATGAACACCATGTATGCGATTACATCGCTCTGGTGGTCTAGCTTGACAGTGATCTTGAGTCGCACGTTCAATACATAATTGGTTTAATGGATGCTCTCACCGACAGAGCAATATTCTACACAACAGAACATTGTTTTAAACCACAAAATAATGCTCTCAACGTAGTAAAAACACATAAATATTTAAAATAAACACCCTGTATATTATTACGTTAACTTTAGCGGTTCAGCTTGACAGTGAACTTGAGTTCCACGTCTAGCAATTTGCTTACCCCATTAGTGAGCAAGCGGCACCTGTCACAGTCGCGAGAAAACGGCCAGGTTTAAGTCGATTTTTGTAGGTCAGAGGCGTGGACCACGTTAACCACTACCGCTGGGTTCTATTACACTCAGTAGGGGGCTCGTGATTTTTAAAGTGTGCTGAGTAAGACTGAAAAATACGACATCACTGCTTATCACTGAAAATTATTTAAAAAAAAAAGAATAATTGTTTGAAGATGTGAAGATATACAGCGTGCAATATAGTTGTGAATGATGAATACTTGGAGCGAGTGGATAAGTTTGTGTATTTAGGAAGTATGTTTACAAGAGACGGAAAGCCTGATAAGGATGTTGAAAGAAGGGTGAATGCAGGAAACTCCATTAATGGAGAACTGAACGCTGTTGGCGCAAATAAAAAAAATGTCCAAAGAAGCGAAGCTAGGATTCCGCAATGGAGTGCTTATACCAACCCTGGTGTATGGCAGTGAGGCATGGAACTGGCAGAAGAAGGATGAAAGTAGACTGAATGCTGTAGAAATGGGATTCCTGGGGCGTATGTGCGGTAAAAACCGACTGTGTTAAAAATGTGGATATTTCCGAAAATAATGCGAGGCGTAATGAATATGATAGACAAGAGAAAGGGACGCTTAGACGGTTTGAACATGTACGGCGAATGAGTGAAAGAAAAGAGCGTTAAAAGAATATATAATGCGAAAGTGAATGGAAGAAAAAGTCGGGGGCGTCCGAGAAAGACAAGGCACGAACAAGTGAATCAAATACTAGAATTGGACCATGTGAACAGTCAGAATAACAGAATAGTATGTATGATACGATGTATGAATGTGAATGAAGCAAGGAGTGTGTGGCAAGATAGAGTTGTATGGCGGTTCATCCTCTCTGCTTACTCCTGCGGGGATACTTTTTAATTTTATTTTTATTTATATGAATACCGCACAAGAGTCTCAACTGCTCCCAATCGTCTAGAGCCAGTGAGACTATGGCATCCCCAAATAGGGTATGTTGTGAGGTTGAAGGTAGTGAGGAGGGGCAGGAGATTGGGAAGAGGAAGGTTGGGAAGTGACTGGTTATTCAGATCTGGTCACCAAACACGGCTAAAGCCATTTCAAGCAACGTTTCGATTCTGAATGGTGGTCTTTCACCAGGGCGATACTTAGAGTATCTACCACTCTGTAGTTCACTGCACCGTTCTCTGAAAAATCTTCTAAAAAAAACTGGAATTTTTGAAAAAAAAAATCGTTTTCTGGCTACAAAAACATCAAATAATGTCGTTTTTTTTAAATCTGAACTCTGTAGGACACTGATAAGTCACGAGCCGCCACTGATATTTATACTGGTGTTATCTACTGAAGAAATATATTACTTATTTATGGTTGTGAAGTTTATTTTGTAGAACTCCATTTATTTTTAGGTTTTTAAATTTTATTTTAAATAATAATAATAATAATTATTATTTAAAAAAAAAAAAAAAATAATTTTAGTTAAAAAGCTCTGCGATGTAATTATTTTTACGCGTGACAAGTGTTTCTCCTTCTGAGGGCATTATCAAACTGACAGTTAAAAAATAAAATAAAATAATAATAATTATTGTTTAAATAAAATTTAAAAACCTAAAAAAATATATAATACTTTATTAATGGTTTATATATACTGTGTGTTTAGTTTTATATTGTTTATATAATATCGATGGTGTTTTCTAGTTAATGGACTTACGAATGATCTCGTTCAGCCAAGCAAACATTGCTAACAGGTATTTTTTTACCAATTGGCAAATTGTTTAAGTATTGCATTAGTATAATTATTGTAATTTTTTGTTGTTGATAAAGTGAATATCACACAGAGTTCAAACTGCTCCCAACCATCTGGTGCCAGTGGGACGTTAGCATCCCCAATCGGGTTGTATTGTGAGGCTGAAGGTAGTGGGATGGGGAAAGGAGATGGGGAAGAGGAAGGTTGGGAAGTATCTAGTTATTCAGATCTGGACATCAAACACGGCTAAAGCCATTTGAAGCAACGTTTCGATTCTGAATGGTTGTCTTTCACCTGGGCGATACTTAGAGTACTGACCACTCTGGAACGTGCCGCAAATACACTATATATTATTTCATGAATGCGAATTAACACATATCAATTACATAAAATTTATTTGCGCACGCCGGGTTTGAACTCGCGATAATCACCGGAGACGTGGGAGACGGAGAACATGCTTACATACCTGCTAAAGCGGTGCAATATTGCGTGAGAACTTGTCTTATCTCTTTCTCTCTCACGGTTTACGCCGCAAAAACCCGGAGAAAGTGATTTATCGTAAATTTGTATAGGTTGGGTAAAAATATTTGGCTCTCTCTCGATATTTATGTATTCTTGCTCCACTACGAATCTAGAGGATTATCATCATCATAGAGGATTATGTAATTATTACATTATCATAATTAGAGGATTATGTGGTGGAGCGTCTTAACCACTCGACCACGGAAGCCGTCAAGTACAGGAAGCACGTGATGAGTAGTGGTGCTTTATAATCGTATGTTGATTAAAACCACTACAAAAAATCCATCATTACTAACTAGCTGGGGTGCTAAATAACCGCTAAATACTGTGCTCAAGGATTAGACACGAAAGAGATAAGACAAGTTCTCACACAATATAGCACCGCTTTAGCAGGTATGTAAGCATGTTCTTCGCCTCCCACGTCTCCGGTGACTCCGCCCACTACGTTTTGTTATGTGACATATCAGGACATAACTCAGCGGTTTTTTAGGTTATATCCTATATATTTGTTGATAACCATCATCACTGAAAAACAGGCTGGGTTTTCACTACCTCAAAATGTCTGGTTCTTCATCAAAAGGATAAGGTACTCCCATAGCCATTGTGCTCATATGATGCACAAGTGGAACCTTAAGGAGTCGGCAGACCACTGAACATATAGTCGCTGGAAAGGCAAAAGGACTTGAACGACACTTTGGTCAAAAATGAGTTAAATATGCACTTTTGATAAAATAAAAATAAAATCCGCGTCTCTCGTTTGATTCTGAAGACGTTTTTGACCCTTCAGCCATCTTAAATATATTTACAATTTTGGAGAATGCTTCACTCAAGCGACACAAGTTTAGGATTTTTTAGCTTTTTGTCGCTTAAGGTAACTCAGTGAGAGCATTTTATCGCCAATTACATTACTACTCATCGCTTACAGGGGCGAATCAACACAATGCTCGGCTAAACTTGAAGTTTAGTGCTGAGCGAAAATTATACTCAGGTTGACATGAAAATAGTGCATTTGTTGCAAATTTACGTCTGGAGTACCCCAAGGTGCCCATCTAGCTCCTCTCCTTTTTAACATATTTATTAACGACATTGCCAAAGTATTTTCTTCCTCGCGTTTTTGGCTTTTTGCAGATGACAATAAGATCCTTAAAATAATAAAATCTTTTCATGACTGTATTCTTCTCCAAATTGATATTGATTCATTTAATGAATGGTGTGAAACTAACTGCCTAAAATTAAACATTGATAAATGTAAAATTATGTCATTTCATAGAACTCATAAACCGATCCTCTTCAATTATAAATTAAATAGTGTCTCCTTATCTACCGTCAGATCTATAAAAGATCTTGGTGTCACTATAGACTATAATCTTTCTTTTCGTGATCACATTAATAATGTAGTTAATAAATCATTAAAACTTCTTGGCTTCATCAATAGAATTGCATGTGACTTTAAGAATATAAAGACTCTAAAAACCCTTTACTGCTCATTAGTTCGCCCTCATTTAGAATATGCTAGTGTAATTTGGTCCCCTTTCTATACCGTTCATATTCATCATATTGAATCCGTACAACATCGCTTCTTACGCGGTATTGCATGGAGATTGGGGCGAGAAAGAGGCGATTATTCATATGATGAAATTGAACAATTATTGAAAATGTCTTCATTAGAAAAGCGCAGGAGAGACTTCGATTTAATTTTCATTTACAAAATTATTAATTGTTTTATTGACTCACCTTCTCTGTTGCAACTTATCCAGTTCAACATTCCTTGCCGTAGACTCAGAAACAATGAATTGCTGTTCCTCAATTATCACAATACTAATTACGGGTATAATTCTCCAATGTCCAGAATGTCAAGACTTGTTAACTCAAGCCATGGTCTTGAAATTTTTGGTAGCAGTCTAAATGATTTTCGTCATTCTTTACGACTCTACCAAAACTTTGACTAAGACCATGGCTTGAATGTTCTCTCTTATGTTTATTTTGCCTTATTTTTGTCATCGCTTCATTTATCTCAATTTATATGCTATTTCTTCTCTGTTACTCTTTTTTATATTTCGTGTTTTATATGTATTTTTGTAATTGGACTTTAGTCCGTTAATTTATAAATAAATAAATAAATAAATAAATAAATTTGATATTTATATTCTAAAAGCTTAGTTTTTTAGTAAAGCTGCTGATAAATGTAATAATACGCTCTGCTAATGAGGTGATTTTCCTACAAAAACGGCGCTATAAAAGTTATCCATTTACTTATTCGATTAAAATATATTACTAGATGTGATATGGGTTTTTCCTTCTGAAGGCATTGTCAAACTAAGATTTAAAGTCACATTTTAAGTCACTTGAATAGTGGATATGATGTTTTTTTAGTTTTATTATTCTGAATTGTAAAATACCACACGGCGCTTAAATCTGTCATATGTCTAAGACAAATCTTCTTTAAATTATAATTTCAATTGAAAAGATAATTAAAATTATTTTTAATTTCAAGAAACCACTTAGATTCGAGATTAAATACAGAATTAACATACTAAACAAAAACAAGTATACATTAAAATGAAATAAATTATCGCCTATTTCCTACTTCTAAATTTGAAGGACTATTTTCAACCTTTTATAAGGTAAGGTTATGCTAATCGGGTTATTTAAATGTCGAGTAGTATTTACGGCAAATTTTTCCTTCACTTGTACATGAGTAAAAATATATGGCCACACCTGCCTTGATTTATTTCATTTGCCGTAAGGAAACTTTCAAAGATCCTCCACACTGGCGACCATATTCTTGTTAAAGTGTAGCCTGAAGATTTAGCCTGATAATCTAATTTATATTCGCTGAATACCTTGTATGCAATGAACATCTACAGGTAAAAATTTCTCGGCTATCTCTGAGAGCTGATCTATTTTAATTATAGGCTTGCAGTAACAATATATGAAGAGAGAGTTAATTCTTTTTACCCAACCTATACATATTTGGGATTGATCTCTTTCTCCAAGTTTTTACCTCGTACACCATGAGAAAGAAAGAGACAACAAAATCTCCCAAACTATCACACCGCTTTAAAGTATTGTTAGAATGCTCTTCGTGTCCCGCCCACACGTTTTCATACGCGAAATAAATGAACATAACTCAACGGTTTATTAGGTTACATGCTATATTTTGGTTAATAACAATACTGTGAATAAGTGGTTTTACGAATAAACAAAAACATTATGTCGACATGTGCTATGAATGGAGGTATAAATACACTAGCCCTAGTCCTAGCCACGCCCAGGTCTAGCCTTGTTTGGCAAACCTTATAAAAAATGACTATAGCATCGTTTTTTATTTCTTGCATATTATTGCTCTGAGGTTATAGGTGAGAGATATAGAGTGTACCAGCGATTTCTGACCTAAGTTGGAGTTAGAAATGAAGATGGCTTTTTAGCATTTTTTCTATCCAAAGGTCACGGGTTCTAACCCGGCGTGCGCTAATAACTTTTATTTAATTATATGTGACATAACACAATTAATTAATATAAAATAAAATATAGTATATTTGCGGCACGTTCCAGAGTGGCAGATACTCTAAGTATCGCCCTGGTGAAAGACCACCATTCGGAATCGAAACGTTGCTTAAAATGGCTTATGCCGTGTTTGGTGATTAGATCTGAGAATAGCCATGTACTTTCCAACCTTATTTTTCCCCATTTCCTTCCCATCCCCACTACTTCTAGCCTCACAAGATACCCCAATTGGGGATACCATAGACGGTATTCATAGTGCGGTATTCGCCATAAAAATATAAATAAGAGTCTCCGATGAAATTCTTTTTCAATTAAAAAACATAACAAAAAATATTTCCTTCACATGTCGCAATTGGTCTCTCAGCTGGAAAACGCCCGCCCCCCGCCCCGACCCGTACTGTTAAATGCTTTGCCACGCTGTGGTAAAAATGAGGTTTGTTCACACTGTTAGTTCGCTTGTACCACGTAGTGTGGTACCCACAGCTTTTGACAATACGGGTTGTAGCGGGTCTCCACAGCACTACAGCCTTTGACAGTACGAGTTGTAGCGGGTCTCCTCTGAGTGAGCGGTGGCGACATGTGACAAAAATATATATTTTTGATATTTATTTGTAAAAAAGATCAAAATACATTTTTTCACTGAAATAAGCTCAGGAATTGCTGGTCAAAGTATGTCGGGTACGTCTTGCAGCACTATCTATACATAAAAGATACTCTAATTTGATGACGTCAGATAACTCGCTAAGGTAGTTTTAGATGCTTCTAAACAAATATGTTATATTCCTTATATACCGTAAAGGCAAGAAGTGTCGTTTTAAATATTTATTTGATTTTTTTGATGATGTCTCGCCGCTGTCAAAACTAGCAATTCAATTATTTGAAAAATCAGCTCTCCGTCATTAAAGACAGTTAAGACAATATTGACTCAGTCGCATTCATTAGTTTAAAACAAACAGCCGAGACTCTATTTTTCATCAAATGATATTCACTAAAAAGGGTTTCATTGTTGACAGTTCCGAGAGTTACGACCCTAATCATTGTTTTTTTCTCTAAAACATAGGACATGTTAAAAACCAACACATTGTTTTTTTACAAATACCTCAATCAAAGAATCATAACGGTCGCTTATTTTTTTTCTACAATCATTAGTTGAAAAAAAGCGCGATTGTTATATTACTCTCTTGAGAAATCGTCTTTTTTATTGGCTCCTTGTTCTCGAAAACAATGCTAAAATTAATTCAGACCGATGCACCAACATAAAATTTATGGCGTTAAGATAAAAACACTGCTAGTAAAAATAATTTACGTTGTAAAAGTTTTCTGGGTCAGCAAAATTATTAGCAAACAGGTATATATATATGGGCAGATCAACTTTTGAATAAACATAAATATCTTAGCTGATATTTTTAATTATTGGTCAAGTGATTATACGAAGAAAAGTTCAGGGCTAAAGTTGTCACGTCGCGACAAAAACAAAAAAGGTAATAAACTGTTTATTATTAAAAGAAATGTAAATTGAGTCAGCTTACTAGTTATTTTTTGTACAAAATTAATTTTATGACATTAAGGGCTACATCAAACAAATCTACATTGTTCTTCTTCTGGTGCTTTTGTCTATCGGAGGCTGGCTATCACCCGGAAAAAATACTAAATCCGTATTCCTCAAATATCTCTATCAATCAAAAAGTTTTAGTAATTTTATCCGTTTCTTCTTTTCAGAAAGTGACGTTTGGTGTTGGTGGCGAGATTTTCGAGATGTGGAGAAAACCCGCTGTGGATCTTTACCTGCAAGTTTACCTCTTCAACGTCACTAACTCGGAGGCCTTTGTGGCTGGGAGAGAACCACTGAAGGTGCAAGAAGTTGGACCCTACGTTTATAAGTAAGTATCCTTCATATGAACATAAAATAAAACAGTAGGAGTCCATAAAAGGAGCTTTGAGGAATTCCCGTTTAAATTTCTTGTCTTGGTAGATTGTGGCCTTTTGCATAATGGTAGAATGCTTTTCAAGACATAATTTTAAATGGGGAACGATTTGTGAAGGGAGTGATCGAAAATGATCGAAGTGACTTATGATTTCCATGACAAAAAGTTAAAACCTTGGTTCGGGACCCAGAGTACGTAAATAATTATTTATCAAATGAATGAAAAAATAACATTGTATTATACCTTTTGCTTGTACCCTATGATGCTTTGGCTAAACGAAACCGGTCGGTCATAAAAAAATGAAAATAATATCCGTGGTCTTATGAAAATCTATTTTTGCATTTTTTTAAATATTAATATGTCAAACCACAAAGTGGTTACTTTCTACGAAAATAATTATTTATTAACTTTCTTTGATTTTACTCTCCAATGCATACTCATAATTTTTACCTTAAACAGACTCATATTTCCTTCAAGAGTTTAGCTAAGGAGATTATTTACCTGAGCCTATCTTTAACAGAGAGTTGCTCGAGCACGGCAACGTGACCTTCAACAGCAACGGCACCCTTAGCAGCATCCCCTTGCATCCCCTGCAGTGGCAGCCCGAGATGTCCTACCCCCTCACCCAAGAGGACCTGCTAGTGCTGCCCAACATTGCCATGCTGGTGAGTCTTTTTTCATACCTTCTTCAAATGTACTTTTTGTTGCTTGTATTAACTCGTTTGGATTTTTAGTTCTCACTGTTTTGTAAATTTTGGTCTTCCGTCGATAGAATGTGGTGCATCATAGCCGCTGAACTCAAATGATGTACAGTGCACTGGTGGGGTTTAAAAGATTTGGAATCGTATGAATGTGGGGCAGTGTAGGCTACAGAGTACGTATTAATTGGTGAGGTCCTCAGAACGGCGCCTGAGGCCCTATACTGGCTCAGAGTTGTTGATGTTATTCTTTGACTACCACAGGATGGAGGAAGAAGATATTTGTAACACAGCGTTTTTTGCAGTTTCATCGTAGAAGGAATATACTGAGTTGGCCTCTAATGGCTATTAGTTTTCAGACAAAGAAAATTAAACATACATTATTTGCCTTTATTTGGAATGCGGAAATTGAGGCATTTGTGTACACAGCTTCTCGTTTGAATCCTTGAACTGTGGAAATCATGGCGCGTGTGTTAACGGCAGAATACTTAAAGCACAACATAAAATTATGGGTCCTTAATAAACTACGGCAATCATCGAATATTCGGCTGCTGAAATCTCCTGACATTCATAAAACTATCGCAGCATATAAAAGTATGCATAGCAAACTAATAAAATAAAGGGTAATCAAACTATATTATAAAGTTACCGGGAATATACATGAAATCTGAACCTATTTATACTATCCTTACTACGCACCTACAAATGTGTACAAATATAAAGTTACAAGAGTAATCAGATAATTTAATAATTTCGTACAAAGCAATCACTTTGTGGTTTGACGTATTTAAATAAATTAAAAGATAATTTTGTATAAGATCACGGATGTTATTTTAATTTTTATGACCGACCGGTTTCGCTTAACTAAATATATACGTGCAGAGTGAGAACAAAATATAAAATACAATAACAGAACAATAAGTAAACAATAGAATAACATTTAAATTATAACAATATATATAATTTGTCATTCTATTTTATTTTATATTTTGTTCTCCCTCTGTATGTAACCGCACACTTTGTATTTCTTTTTTTTAAGTTTAATTCTGAACCCTGATGATACTTAGGATAAGCGAGACCGGTCGGTCATAAAAATTAAAATAATATCCGTTGTCTAAAACAAAGTTGTTTTTTAATTTCCTTAGATAATTTTAGATAACGAGAAAAATAACTAAATTTATACCCAGCAACCACCCGGCTTTAGCAAAAAAACCAACACAAAACGTACCGTTTTTGACCTTTATTATCTTTTTTTTTTAAACTTTCTATTTTAATTCATATTTACATTTAATATTATACCATGTATGTACACTAAGTCTGTCTCGACACAGGAATCTTCTAGTGGACAGACATGGACTAAACCCATGTTTTATATTTCAACAAGATAAAAAAAAAAAAAAACACATAAACCAAGGCGTAAACGTGGCAGATATTTTTTTAGATCCTACAAAAGTATCATTCCAAACAAAAACTAAAACATCTAGGCATAGTTATAACACCCCTAGATATTCTCCGAAGCCACCCTAGATTGACTCCTGGACCTCTACCCCTTCCATTATACATTAAATAACAACATTTTAACTGTCCTCAATCTAATTTCCTTTTCTTTGATTTGACAAATATGTTAATATGAATTCATACGTTTCTTTTGAAGTTCTATACCCTTAGCTTCTGGTAAATTGTTTTTTTTAATCTGTTGATGTACGCATGTACTGTTTTACCCATATCTGAACCTTTCTCTCTCGTGATTTATGAAAACGATCATGATTTTAGATAGTTTTAATTTTTGTACATATTATATTCCCCTTGTTAGTTAGTCTTATTAGCATATTTTTTAGTATAAAGCGCACTTGAGACGAAATATCACAAAACTGCGCCATATAAGTTTACTGTTATTATTATTATTATCATTAAATATAATACTTCGGGAACAACTTAGATCTTTCACGATTCTACGCGAATGCGCTGTGATCAATTATCGTAAATCAATATCAGCGTAACATTGAAATGCAATGAATGAGGATGTTTTTTTAATCTAGCGGAAACACATGCTTAAATACGTGTAAATTAGTTATTTATTTGCATCTGACTGCTTAACAGTTGATTCTTTTTATATTTATCTGGAAGCGAGTTACGCAGTGCGTAGGCAATATATTACAAAGATTATATTCCATACTTTGTAGTAAGTATTAGAGGAATGCTAATTTTATTGTTATGTCGAGGGCTATATTGCTAAATGTCTTAATTGTAAAGGAATTTGATGTTGATGTATGTTGATTGTTGAGTCATTTGTAGAATGGTGCTTGTGATTTTATGTTTGGGATGGAATGATTTTCGTTACCTTTTCAACTTATTTGGTACGGTATAACCACGGATTCATCTTTAAATAAGGATATTTTTTTATACAAACGGACCATTGTCCAATTACATAAAAAAAAACACTAGAAAAAAATAAGGAAAAAGAGCAACAGAGAAATAACAGCACATACTTAATATTTGAATGAAGCAATGACAAAAATAGGACTAAAATATACATTAGATAAAACATTTAAGTCAAAGCCCGAACAAGGTTTCAGTAAAATCAATAATGTTAGAGACATAGTAAATTGTATTTTTCAAAGATTATTATCGTAAAGAATGACAAACATCATTTAGACTGGTACCAAAAATTTCAAGACCATGGCTTGAGTTAATAAGTCTCGATATTCTGGACAGTGGATAATGATACCCATAGTTCATAGAGTGATGATTGAGGAACAGTAATTCATTGTTTCTGATTCTACTAAAATTATAATATGTTTGTAATATCTGCAAAGAATAGGTAGATTCAACCGAATGTATGTGAAAAGCTTCGTATTGAAGTCTAATCATAGGTGAGATGGTACGAAGTTCACAAGGTAGCAAAATACTCTCTCCAGACTTTTTTGCGAGGGTGTTATAGTTTTCCATGCACACGTGAGCTGACATGCCATGACGCGTGTCTTTGACATTTACACTTAAAGGACATGCAACAATACGTTTTTATCAAGGATGTACAAGCAGACCGAAGATTTAAAGTGCCAAGGTGATCTGATTCCGAATGTGCCCACTTCCCGACGTAAATCATTTAAAATATCAACAGTTGGTCAAATATAAAATTCGAATAATCACGGTCATTGCAAATAGATTTGTTTGTAAACACCTACGGAAAACACTTCGGATTCTTTTGAATATTTGGATTTCAACTTTTCTGTATCCTGACAGGTGAAAATTGCATAAAGCTAATTTACTCATTTTGTGATTTTTTATTTTATTTTTATATGAATACCGCACAAGAGTCTCAACTGCTCCCAACCGTCTAGAGCCAGTGAGACTATGGCATCCCCAAATAGGGTATGTTGTGAGGCTGAAGGTAGTGGTGAGGGGGAGGAGATTAGGAAGACGAAGGTTGGGAAGTAACTGATTATTCAGATCTGGTCACCAAACACGGCTAAAGCCATTTCAAGCAACGTTTCGATTCTGAATGGAAGTCTTTCACCAGGGCGATACTTAGAGTATCTTCTACTCTGGAACGTGACGCAAATATATTTTTTATTATTTTTATATGAATTAAATGTGTTATGACACATATTGATTAAATAAAAGTTGTTGGGGCATGCCGGGTTTGAAACTGCGACCTTTTGAAGAATGCGGCTAAATTATTTTTAATTCTACACAATTTGCCATTTCAAAGTGGTTTTTACTACATGCTTGTCGTAATTAATTTGTGATAGTTACATTCAAAGATATATCAATAATATTTTCTTAATACCCACATTACGATAGTAAATACACATGGTAGTATATTATTTATTTATTTATTAACTAACGGACTATTGAACAATTACAAAAAAATACATTATACGAAATGGGAAAAAAAGAGCAACAGAGAAAAAACAGCACATACATAATCATATCACTTTTCGTGATCACATTAATAATGTAGTTAATAAATCATTAAAACTTCTTGGCTTCATCAATAGAATTGCATGTGACTTTAAGAATATAAAGACTCTAAAAACCCTTTACTGCTCATCAGTTCGCCCTCATCTAGAATATGCTAGTGTAATTTGGTCCCCTTTCTATACCGTTCATATTCATCATATTGAATCCGTACAACATCGCTTCTTACGCGGTATTGCATGGAGATTGGGGCGAGAAAGAGGCGATTATTCATATGATGAAATTGAACAATTATTGAAAATGTCTTCATTAGAAAAGCGCAGGAAAGACTTCGATTTAATTTTCATTTACAAAATTATTAATTGTTTTATTGACTCACCTTCTCTGTTGCAACTTATCCAGTTCAACATTCCTTGCCGTAGACTCAGAAACAATGAATTTCTGTTTCTCAATCATCACAATACTAATTACGGGTATAATTCTCCTATGTCCAGAATGTCAAGACTTGTTAACTCAAGCCATGGTCTTGAAATTTTTGGTAGCAGTCTAAATGATTTTCGTCATGCTTTACGACTCTACCAAAACTTTGACTAAGACCATGGCTTGAATGTTCTCTCTTATGTTTATTTTGCCTTATTTTTGTCATCGCTTCATTTATTTCAATTTATATGCTATTTCTTCTCTGTTACTCTTTTTTATATTTCGTGTTTTATATGTATTTTTGTAATTGGACTTTAGTCCGTTAATTTATAAATAAATAAATTAAATGAAGCAATGACAAAAATAGGACAAAATGTACATAAGAAAGGATATTCAAATCAAAACCAAGGTTAGGTCAAAATTTTTGTAGAGTCGTAAATAATGACAAAAAATATTTAGACTGCTATCAAAATTTCCAAGACTATGGCTTGAGTTAACAAGCCTCGACATTCTGGACAGTGGAGAATGATACCCATAATTAGTAGAGTGATGATTGAGGAACAGGGATTCATTGTTAGAGTCTACGGCAAGGAATTTTGAACTGGATGAGTTGCAACAGAGAAGGTGAGTCAATTAAACAATTAATATTTTTTGCAAATGCAAATTAAATCAAAATCTTTCCAACTCTTATGAAGAAATTTTCAATATTTTTTTTTCACATGAATAATAGCCTCTTTCTCGTAATGTGTAATGTAATGCTTTCTTTTTTTCTCATTTTAAAATAATCTTTTCAGCAGGGACTAGTATTTCTTCAGCAAATCACTCATTATGCAGCTTTTGTATGCATTTTCTTACTAACTACTTTACGTTATTCATTTATTACTTGCAAGTATTATAAATATTAGAGGTCGAATAGGTCCTCGTACAAAGTTTGACTACCATTTAACGGATACACAAAAAGTATTTTTATGTTAATTGTAGCTTTAGTTTTTTGTTTATTATTTTCTAGCCTTGTTAAGCGCCCTATAAGGTAATATTTCGCAAAAACAGCGCTATTTAAATTTATATAAGTACTATTATATGCTTTGTTGGGTGGTCATAAGATTTGTAGATAAGCATGTATTTGATTATAAGTAAATAAATTGATTATGGTAATAAGAAAAACACGACTAATAACAAGATGTACATCTTGATACAGATAACTTTGCAGGTGACCAGAATACCATATAAACTAATTACTCTATGCTTTTTGTTATTCGGCTATCAAAATATTTCAATGTAGGTTTCTTCAAATTTAAAGGTTTTTTTTCTTATGACACAAAGCGATACAAATGGGATAAATTTTGAAAAATTATGCACGAAAGATTATTTTCAACGTTTTGGCATTCATGGACTTAGATAAACCTAAAAGTCCCGATAATTCTAGTAATAAGATGTGCTGCTGCCAGTTTAAATAGTGTTGTCAGCTTCACGGAAAAATATATTTAAAAAACAATGTTTTATTCTTGATTGGTTACTGTATTTTAAACCATTTTAATAATAATATTGTAGTTTATAATGAATAATCGTATCCATTATCGTTAGTCATTATTTTCAATAGGATACGAGTATGTGAATAATATTATATTTAATTAAAATTAACTTTAAAGCTTTTACGGTTTTTATTTTGTATATTAATAATAAAAATAATATCAATAATCTCCAACTTAAATATGAAACAGAAAAAATATAAAGGTCGCGACCGAGACTCGAACTCGGAACCTCTACTCTATCCGGGAGTAACGCTTTTGCCAATTGAGCCACCGAGACCTTATAAGAAACTGGCATTTTTAATAGAGGTTCCGAGTTCGAGTCTCAATCGCGACCGTTATATTTTTTCTGATCCATACTTGCGTTGAAGATTATTGATATTATTTCAATTATTAATATACTATTTAATTGTTAGAAACTAAACCTGTAACTAAAGCTGTAGGAATATTTTCGAGTGCTACGTATTTACGTATACTCAACGTACCTCAACATTTTATACCATTTTTAATAGCGTCATGTCTCATTGAAAAAACCCGATTGCGTCTAAATCGTCTCGCGTTTTTGTCGAATTAACTGCACTTAGACTGTAATAAAAAAGTCATTAACTGTGATTGTTGTTTACTGATATTATTATTTGCCCTCCCCGCGATGACGTAAATCATACTTTATACATTGTTCTGCATTATGTTTACTTAATCATTTTCAATGAGGCATTAAAGAGTACATTTTTTAACAATTCTACCAAACATTTTTCTTGGGATCTTTTTAAATGACAGTGAACTAAGTATATAAGATCAGTTTTTTTAAATTAACTTTTATTTTTACATTTTTTTATGTGAACCACACGAAAGTTCAAACTGCTTCCAAACGTCTTCGGCTAGTGGAACTATGGCATCCCCCAATTAAGGTATGTTTTGAGGTTGAAGGTGGTGGGGGAGGAAGATAGAAAAAAGATAGAGAAGGGAGTGTTAAAAAGTACCTGGCTATTCACATCTGATCACGCTTGATTCTAAAGACTTTTTTGGCCCTTGACCATATAAAATATATTTACCATTTGGGAGAAGGCTTGACCCAAGCGACAGAAGTTTGAGGCTTTTTTATCTTTTTGCTGCTTGAGGTAACTCAGTGAGTAAAGAGCAACTTTATTTTTCCTAGTCCATCCAGGTACTGAAGACTTATACATTTTGTTGTAAAAGCAAAAAACGTTTAAGTGCTCTAGTGTATACTTCCCAAAGTGGCGCTTCAGCCCTTTTGCCTTTCCGGCGATGATATAATATGAAAGACATAATCAGCGTTATATCTAGAGGGCTAAAAAGTGACAAAGGGGTTATTTTCGTGTCTTTTTGAACTCAGTGAGAGCATTGAGCGACCTGAGTTAACTTTTTTTTAAAATCCAACCAGGTATTAAATACTTTTTTTTATAAATTTCACTATAAAAAAAAACTTTTAAGTGCTCTGGTGTAAACTTCCCAAAATTGCCTTCAGCCCTTTTCCCTTTCCAGCTACGATATGGTCAATTGACATTAATGGTTATAGTAAAAAAAACTTATTAATTTTTCAAATAAAGAATATTGTCTATTGCAATAATTTCCCTTGGAATTTTATTGTATAGTTGGACGTCCCAGTACAAAAGAGATTTATGTGAGCTTTAATTTTTCATTGTCGACAAACTAATTAATTTTGCATTCATCGTCGCGTGTCCGTGCGTCTTGTAATTATTATACAATTTATCATTCCTTTGAATTCTTTAGATACAGCTTATATAATAATTTTATGTACAAAAATATAAACATTAAAATATGTTAATATACATTCTCCAGATACTTCAAAACATACATTTTTTGATCGTGTACAGAATTTATCTCCACATATGTTTCTTCCAGAAGAGATGAAGTTATTATCTAAAGATTAATTTAATATTGTCCTGATGATGGAAGGGTACTTCCGAAACCGGTAGACAAAATATTAAATAAAAAAGTGGTTAAAAACAAAGTGTATGTGTTCTATTTATAAATTAAAATATGTAGTCAGCTTCACCGTCATAAAATGTGGCTCTTTTAACATATCTCCAATCCTAAGGATTATATATAGTCTTACATGTTTATTTATTATCTTTGTTCCTTATTCTACCAAGAAAAGATATTTAATTGCATTTTTTTTGTATAATCTGCATTATTTTATAAGTTCAGTATTGAATCTATAATGAAACCTAGAAATTTAATTTTGTCAACAATTTTTTAATAGTTTTTTCATCAAAATACACCTTTAGTTCCTCGTTTGTATTGTTTTTACCATGCTCATGTATTGTATCTTACTGACGTTTAGTTTTAATTTATTTATTGAAACCACGCATTACACGCTTTTTCACTAATAGCGGCCTCACCATTGGTATTTTTTGAGAGCATTCAATGAGCGTCAGCCGCAGATTTCTTCGTGTTGAACATGAAATTAAAACCTCCCGCAAATTCTGAGAATTCGGCTAGCAAACTGTCATTTTCAATCGAGAATAACTTTATGATGCAGACACAAATGGACTAATGGGGGTTATGTTGAAAGATGCCTAAGTTTTTTGCATGATGTCTATGATCTCTTTATTTTTACCAATACTTACCGTTAAAGCCATAAATAGGAAAGCGGCGGAAGAAATGTTGTACACCTAATATTTTTAGCCATTTTGATACAGTATTTAAATCACAATTCATTTTGTTAAGTGCTTTTCATATTCATCTTTTGCAATATAAATCAGTGCACCGTCAGTAAATAGTTGTATTTTACAATGTTTCAGTATTTTTACAAAGTCATTTATGTAGAGTATACGCAATATCGGGCCCAATGCTGAGCTTTGCGGGACCCTAAGGTATTTTCAACCGAATATGATAAAATTTTATTTATCTTTTTTGTTTGCTTTTTGTTCATAAAATAAAGTTGAAGCCATCCTCAAACTTTCTCCTTTACCCCGTATTTATTTAATCTGTGGAAGAAAACGATGAGTATAGCCTACTCCCTGGTAATGTGTTTTTACCAGTTATCACAAATTATGTAAATAATTTCCTACAAGTGGTAATGATTATGGATAATTACGAGTAATTTAAAATCAGCCGTAATTACGATCTGTGGTCAACTTTATTTATTTATTTTTCTAACAATATTCATTGACTAACTTAAATGTCAGTATGTCTTTATAATAGAATACATTTTTAAAGACAATTTATTTCACCTCTTGAAAACGAACCCGATTCAAAGTGTAAGAGCTTCATACGATTTTGTATCAGATAACGTTACAATAGTTGTAAATCTTTCCGCATTGCTCTGGGATCGCGCTGCGATCGGAGGTGAATGACGTAAGGGTGTTTTATTTGTTTTTAAAACATTTTTCAAAATCGCTTTATCAATTGTCCGAAAAATCATTAGCAATAAAACTCTTAACATTTTTCACTTGACTTCTTTAATTTTCAAGTAGGAAATCTATTGAACATATATCAGATAACTGAATATATTATACTCGTTAAATAGCAAAAACTCTGAGACACTTTGCTTTAGCGTTGTAAAATTAACACATCTATAACTGTCTGGATTTTGCTCAACGAAATCATTTTCCACTCAGAACGTCATTTCCACTTTTAGCTGTAATGTTTTAAATGTCCATTATAACCTAAAAAATAATAAAAAGCCCCATATTGTTTGATTCATATTTCAAAATTATTTAACAAGAGTAAATATTTTGAAAAAAATAGTGTTTGAACTCGGGTAACCGCTGATAGCTTCGTTGTAACATATAACACTAAAAAAATGACGCATGTAACAGAAAAAGGTTCCAACGTAGCTCTCAACGGTAGGACCACATAATATATCTCTTTTGGAAAGAGAAAAATATACTTTACAAAATGTGTTCGATTTCAAAGAGACAATTTGTTAGGTTCTTACCTTCTTGTTTTTCATCCAGTTCCTACCTTATCCAACCATTTCACTGTATTCGATTTCCGTATTCAACAACACCGAGTTTGAAAACAAGGGACAATCAAGAAACAGAAGAGAGTTATGTGAAAAAACGTGTTCGTTCGTTGGTGTTTCGTTTGGTTGTTCGTCTTGTTGTTGTTCTTCAAATAATATTAAACTAAGTGTTTTTTGTTGTGGTGCTCGTTAATAACACAATGTGTAAGAATAATAAAAACTTAAACATCAACTTCATCGGTGAGTGAATTGGTTTCCTTACTTCCTTCATTCCATAATCCCTCCACATCCATAATTAGACACTTCCATCAAGTAGTATAGTTCATTCGTTTTACAGTCCACTATTTTCCAAATTCATCTGAAGCTGAAAACACATTCGGTGTTTTAGAGCAGCTTCGGATCCAACAAAATTTATTACATAGTTTTACACTAAAGTGTTAAGTTCGATGGGCCTTAGAAAGAAGACTTTTATCCTGACAAATATTGAAAAATAAATGATAACATTTAATATTCTCACTAACCCCTGAAAACGTGGAAAACCCCAAGTTTATAACCTCAAAGCACAGGCATTTCAAGTTCACGTTCACAAAACTACCAGTCATTCCGATTGAATCATTTTCACAATCTCAAAAAACGCTAGTCATCTGAACGGTTCGTTAGTTCAAACGTTTTTTTTAACGTTATATCTTTACAAAGACCAGTGACTGTAATTACACTCCAAGTTCACGTACAAGAGATAATCACAAAACTAAGGAATATGTCTTCGCTTTTGAAAACCGACGTAATTCATATTATTAATTAACCACCGCATTATATTTACATATATGACTATAATGTCGTACAACACGTGCTTTTAAATAACTACAGCGTATTATCATCATAATATTCCATTTTTAGCAATAATATATTAAATAATGACGTCAATGCAACTACCATTTGTCGAAGTGCAGAGTGGTCGGCCAAGGTTTTTGACGAAATCAGTATTAAAAGAAATTAAAAATTAACTTAATCTAGTATAAAACCACGGATATTATTTGAATTTTTATGACCGACCGGTTTCGCTTATCCCAAGCATCATCAGGGTACAAAATTAAACAAAACAAAAAATACAAAGTGTGTGGTTAAATATACATACAGAGGGAGAAAAAATTATAAAATAAAATGACAAAACAATGAGAAGAATTGAAGGAGACAAAACGTCAACTTAGAAGGTGATTAAAGAATAATGATAAGTTTTATGAGTTTACAGGAAATATACCTAATATAGGACTAGTTGACAAATTTACCTGATATTAAGAATATGACTATTAATTTGAATGGGTTTCATTCTTTCTAGTGCTTCTAAATTATTTAATCTGATGCCATGATCATTTTTGTGAAGAATATGAGCACCGGTGCTTTTATTGAAGGTATGATCTTTATCAATAAGATGGTTAGCGTATACAGAAAAACCGTGGTTATTTATAAATAATTATCTCAGTATTTATAAATAAAATGCGGTCAGTTTCTTAATAATTTTTTGGTCATAATTTTAATACATTTTCGGTAATTAAAAAAAAAATCGGCTAGCATTTTAATGAATTTTCGATCCGTGTTTTAATATTTTTGGTCAAAATCTTAATCAATTTTTGAATAGTAACATAATCACCGTTTAGTCAGTTAATTCATTTTCCATCGGTATTTTTATAATATAGATGGCCAGTATCTATATATGGTATAATAGTTATTATACATCGGTAAGTACAGACAATAAATGGTCAGTATTTTTTTTTACTGTCAGTATGTTGATGTTTTCCTTGAAGTGGTTTGTATACATTTTAAATAGTGCGTGATCAGTATTTTCATTGAATGGTCAGCATTTTAAGGTCGGTTATGTTATATTGATAATGACCGTTTAACGGCCTGCATGGTCGAGTGGTAAGACGCTCGACTAAGAATCTAGAGGTTTATTTTATTTAATTAATATGTTTCATAAAACATTTAGTTGATATAGAATAAAATAAAATATATTTGCGGTATTAAGTATTGCTCTGGTGAAAGACCACCATTCAGAATCGAAACGTTGCTTGAAATGGCTTTAGCCGTGTTTGGTGACCAGATCTGAATAGCCAAGTACTTTCCAACCTTCCCCTTCCTCATCTCCTTCCCTTACCCATACCTTCAGCCTCACAACGTACCCCTATTAGGAATGCTATAGTCTCACTGGCTCTAGACGGTTGGGAGCAGTGCGGTATTCACGTAAAAAAAAACTAAAACACACTGACCACTTTATTAATAAAATAACGTTCGTTGACGTTTATTTGATGTGATATTGACAAAATAATTAGTTGCCTTTGGGTAAGTATAATTTTTCATTAGAAAATAAATAAATTACATCTATGTTTTTATAATATCCAGACTTTTTAGATGCCTAGTACTTACGTCTTTTATCCACTGTCAAGAAAAAACGTTCACGAGAAAGAAAATGCGATGCAAATTAATTCAATGAAATTGCAATCATAATTACTTATGAAAAAAAAAAATAATTGAATGATTCGGATTCTAGATTGCTGCAAAGATTATATCCTTATGACAGGTTAACCTGCTAATGAATTTTAAATCCAATATAATTATCAATACGTCAGTAAATAATTCCCTCTATCGACGGACATGCTCAATTATAATTCATATCAAGCAATATAATTCAAGTATTTAAAACTTTTATAAGGTGTTTTTTGTATATTTATTGTGCTTACACCTCCTTCTTTCTAGAGCTGTGTCACTCATAGTTAGTGATTATTTTAACTCAAATTTAAAAAAAAAACAACGGTAAATTATTAAAAAATATACGCATTGAAAGAAATTTTAACAAACAAAACTATTAGAAATTAAACAAAAACGTAGTGTGAAACTGAAATTAGTATAAATAAAGAGTTAAAAGTGGTAGGTACTCGAATCGCTCTGGTGAAAGACCGGCATTCAGAATCGAAATAATGCTTGGAATGGCTTTAGCCGTGTTTAGTGTGCTGATTGCTGACAGTATGGAAGATCTACAGTTTCTCGTGTCTAGAATGAACCAAGTATGTATGCAGAATGAGTTGATGATGAATGTAAGTAAGTCCAAATTCGTGGTGGTTGAAAGAGAGAGTACGAGAACAGCGTGCAATATAGTTGTGAATGATGAATACTTGGAGCAAGTGGATGAGTTTGTGTATTCAGGAAGTATGTTTATGAGAGACGGAAAGGCTGGTATTGAAAGAAGGGTGAATACAGGAAACTCCATTAATGGAGGACTGATGGCTGTTGGCGCAAATAAGAAATTGTCAAAAAAAGCGAAGCTAGCAGTCTACAATGGAGTGCTTATGCCAACCCTGATGAATGGCAGTGAGGCATGGAACTGAAAGGATGAAAGTAGATTTAATGCTGTGGAAATGAGATCCCTGACACGTATGTGCGGTAAAACCATGTATGACCGTATTCAAAATGTGGACATCCGGAAAAAATGCAAGGCTGATGTGAGCGTAATTAATAGGATCAAGAAAGGGACGCTTAGATGGCTTGGGCATGTAGAGCAAATGAATAAAGAAAGGAGAGTGAAAATAATATATTACGCAAAAGTGAATAGGAGAAGAAGTCGAGGACGCCCTAGAAAGACATGGCACGATCAAGTAAATCAAATACTTGAATCGGGTCATGTGAAGAGTCAGAATAACAGAAAAGTATGTACGAGACGATGTATGATTGTGAATGAAGCAAGGAGTGTGTTCCAAGACAGAGTTGTATGGCAGTCTGCCCTCTCTGCCTACCCCTGCGGGGAAACGGCGTGATGGTTAGTTAGTTAGTTATCAGATTTAAATAAATCCAATATCACTGTTGGTACATCATCATTACCCTTCACAATTATGATATCGTATTTGCATAATTAATAATCGATCAAATTTCCATCACTTGGTAGCATGGCAAAAAAGTTATCATTATTATTGTAATTTTCAATAAGTTTTTAAAAATGGTTTTGAACATCTTTTATTTATTTTATCAATTAATTAAGCTTTTTTTAAATTGCATGTTAAAGGTGTCTTTAGCAGTCATTCTGCGGGCATATCGAGCACAATAGACTTATGCCCAAATATGTATGTTATTAATGAAATTTATTTTACAAAAAAAATAGGTACTTTCTAGCGTTGTGACCGCTTTGAAAGAACTACTTCAAAGAACTACTTCTTTTGGCAGCAGTTCCTACTTCATTCATTGCTCACTGAACAAATACTTCAATTGAAGTTGGTAGTTCATTTTAGCGTTCATTCATTTCATTAACGTCATTCAATTCATTTCATTGAACAAATAAAATAAACTACTTCAATTTGCAGCAGTTCAGTTGTGAAATTGAACTTCAAAACCTATAAAGAAGTACTTTTGTTTTGGCGAGGAACCAGTTCCAGTTCTTTTCACTTTCAAATCCCTACCGACTAGGACGTGTTTTTTTCGTCGAGGAACCGGTTCCAAAAAGAACTGAACAAATAACCGGATAAATTCAAATCTCATTTTTGCGAGTTCGACTTCAATTGAAGTGTTCACTGCGAAGGTTCATTTTAAAGAACTAGCAATTCGTGAAGCATTCACAAAACATTGAAGTTTTTACCCCTACCTACCTACGCAACTAAAAAAGTAAAAAATATTGAGACGTAAAAGACCGAAGCCTTTGTGGTCGAGCGGTTAAGATCCACAACGGACGAACGCTGGGATTCGAACCTGACACGACCGCACGTGCGCAATTAATTTTTATTTAATTAATTTGTGTTATTTCAGAATTAATTAATTTAAAATAATACATTGCGGCACGTTTCAGAGTGGGAGATACTCTCAGTGTAGCCGTGTTCGGTGACCAGATCTGAATAGCCAGGTACTTCCCAACCTTAGTTTTTTTCATCTCCTTCCCCTCCTCACTACTGTTACCCTCACTAAATACCCTAATTAGGGATGCCATAGTCCCACTGGCTTCAGACGGTTAGGAGCAGTGAAATAATAGTATAAAATTTTGTGCTTTGTATAAGTGATTTTAATAATACCATTTTTAAACTTTATTCCACTTTTTTTATTTCAAGACCTGACCGGTTTCACCTAATGACGGGCATCTTCAGACTGGTACAATTTTAAGTAAATATATGGCATATATACTATTGTCCGGAATGGACGATTATTGAGTCTCATAGTGAATATCTGTGACTTTGGGTTTCGATTTATTTGCTAACAGAGGCGGCTTTACAATAACATTAAAAATACATATTAGGGTAGTTTTATTACCTTCTGAGAGGTGGGTTACATGAAAGGCGTTAGATGCGATGGTGGGTTTTAAATATATATATATATATATGTAATATAAAGTTAAAAAAATGGTATTATTAAAATCATTGAAATGGAGTTCCACCACGAATAGACAGCTTCAAAATTATGTACAAGTACTGGATTCATGGCTTAAATATCACACAAAGACAAAATATTTTCGACACCTATTCAAAATTTTAACAAATGTGCATGCTCACGAAAGTTTATCATCAATTATTTACAATTTCATCTCGTCAGAACGATTTTCCAAGGCAGTTAGAGCGAGATTTTTTCAATATTAACTGGAAGTTTTTCACAAATAAGTATTTAATTTTCATCTGAATAAATAAAAGAAGCATTTTTCCCAATATTTTCATATAAAAACACCCTTCAGCGCACTAGATACATTCCATACATAATTTAAAAAAAAAACACATTTAGTTTGGTTAGGTAATTAAGTCTTAAGGCAATATTAATATTTTCTAATAATAATTCAACCGGTTAGTAGCTGTGTGGAAAAAACGCGTCGCATTCCCACCCGGGCGTCGTGCGTTCAATTCCTCTACTGGCTCTAAGTCCTCTATCATTGCACAAGCAACATCTTCCGCTAATTATGATGGTAGTAGGAGTTTGTCAAATATTAGTAGGTTATTCGTAACCCGGGAATGCTTCTATATTTTTCAAACAAAAAACAAATTTTAATACCAACCAGGCCTCAAGTGCGTTACTCTTAAACTAGCAACCGATTATTTTGTTTTATTGCAAATTAATTTTCAGTCTTCCAATCCTTTTCACAATGATTTAATTATTTTTCAAGGATGTCTGTCTCTTGGTCCGCCCGCGTAATTTTGACATGGGCATTCCAAAATATCTGATTCAATGAAAGGATTTACATATTCATAATTCTCTTTACCAGGTATCCTTGAATATTTGGAATTTTTGTTGAGATGTTTCGTATACACCTTGATGTATTGGTTTGCGGAAAATTGAACCGCACATCCCGATCTATACGTCACATAATCCTTGCGCATTGTCATTGATTTATTACATTATCCTCAAGCAATGACGTAGTTAATTCCACCTTTCTTAAAATTAGCATATTTCCGGAGAAAAAAAACATAGATTAGTCATTTCTTTCCGTGTCGTCACGAAAAATGTTAATTCATTTAAATTTACGTAATTTAAAAAAAGTATTCGTCTTCTTATTTTGATTAGTATATTAGATGTATGTATACATTTTATTTTCAATGTGAATATTGCACATAAGTTTAAACTGCCCAGAACCAGTGGGACTATGGCATCCTTGACCATGGAAGCCAGTGAGAAAAATAAGTTTAGGGTTATTCTTATATGGTCACCAAACACAGCTAAAGCCATTTCAAGCAATATTTCAATTTTAAATGGCTGTCTCTCACCAGGGTGATACTTGGAGTATCTACCTCTGACTCTCGTTTGATTCTGAAGACTTTTGTGGCCCTTCAGCCATCTAAAATATATTTGCCGTTTGGGAGAAGGCTTGACTCAAGCGACAAGTTTGAGACATTTTTTAGCTGAATCCAATCAGGAACTGAAGACTTATAAATTTTATTGTAAAACAAACAAAAAAACTTTAAAGTTGGTGTAAACTTCCCAAAATGGCGATTCAGCACTTTTGCCTTTCCGGCTACGATATGCTTCTGAGTAGGCAGTTAGCATATCGTACGGAAATATCTTGTAAAAGTATATGTTACGTTATTACCGTTTCCGTAAACTTGTATTTGTTAACGTTTTCTGTCAGAGCCAGGAACTATTTGTTCTCGTACTCCTGTTCTTCTTACCTTCTTCTTACCATATTCATTTCACCTTTACCTTGGTTTTATGGCGATAGCCTTATTTAAATGGGGAATATTAATCGACGTAACACCAACTATTTTATAAAATATTTAAAAAATGTTAATCGCTATGCTAACAGGAAAACAATTAGTAATCACATCAATTAATTACTTTTGAATAATCTTTTTTAAATCTATAGGCTGTTTAAAATCATATTATTTATCTGTTTTACATTATGACACACCTGAAACTACACTGCCGTTAGTCACAATATGTCAAACTGAGATAAAAGACCAAAGTTTTGCTTCTTTATATAAACGGGAATTTTTCATTTGTTTTGTCACCAGGCCCGGCCCTGAGCCAAATGGTGCCTGGCGCAGGTTAAGATTTTGGCGCCCTACATCAAACATTTTTTTTACGTTATAAAATAAGCTTATAGTGTAACTGTAATAATAGTTATATTCTTCATTTTACACGTGGGTCCATGAGTATGATAATTTAAAAAGGTGAGTCTTTAGTTTTGCTCTAAACGAGCTCACGTCGAGCTGTCGATCTTTCGCAAATGTGAAGGAGTTTATTCCAAGCTGTGGGGCCTGCTACGGCAAAAGCTCGCTCTCCGAAATTAGTGTTGGGATTGCGTTTAGGTACAGTGAGTCTATCTATGGCCGTTCAAGATGCTGATCGAAGAGTTAATTGTCTCATAATAGTATCGCTTGGAATGCACAGTTCCGACAAGTAAGGCGGCACCATGTCTTGTTTCGCCTTACAAATCATCCAGCATAGTTTGAATTGGATCCGTCCAGGACAATAAGCTTCCCGGAAAGCACAAAACTGACTCCCACCAGAACAATCAATTGAGATTGCGAGGACCACATAGTTTAAAGAAAACAAATGATAATAGCCTAGTAAATATAATAATTACCTTTGTGCGTACGTACTCTCGTACATGTGTAAAATTTGAAAACCGAAGTTACATCCCGTGATTTTTTACAGGTATTATATTATGTAAGTTTAAAATTATTTATCGATAAACTTTAATGTATTGACCAAACTATAATATTTGTTTAAACTTTGACGCAAACGCTAGTGTGACGTATAACTGTGTAGTTGCGGGGTGCAATATATGTACATGTACGTATTTCAACACTGTCGCATGTATAGATGGACAGACGTAAGAAAACTTATAAGTACTTTGATATTTAAATTTGTTTGTTATTTTATTTAAAGAAATGCACATATTGGCACAAGCGGGTTTCTGTTCCGTGAACTTCTCAATGTGGATGTACCCACGTAATATTTTTGTGTCCACGAGCACAGAGAGCTTTGCTTAGGTAACTTCTTCAGATTAGAGCAATTATTGACTCACGAGTTTTAAATGCAAATTCTGCATCGCTTAGTTGCGAGTAATTAGTTAATTACTACGTTCATCATTATTTGTAAGCATTCAGTTGCCACGCTGCAGAGGCGCAACCTTTGAATGTCAAAATGCTTGACTCGACCTACCTAAAGCAATTTGTTTTTAGTAAATTGTTTAAAATGAGATCACTATTAATTATTATATTTTTGTTTTGTCCACTTTTTTTGGTTAAAAACAAGTTTCGTCACTTCCGTGGCATCTTCGGGGCAAACAAAATAATTTATTAATTTAAAACAACACAAATGTAATCTTTCGCAGATTAAATTATATTAAACAAAAAACAAAATTAAATTAAATCAATTTTACTAGTTTTAATGAATAAAATATTACTTATCGTCATTGGAAAAGCTAAAGAGCTTAGGCGACACTTTGGTTAGAAATGAGTTAAATATGCAGTTTTGATTAGTTTTTTTTCTGCATCGAATGCTCTGACTCTCGTTTGATTCCGTAGACTTTTGTTACCCTTCAGCCATCTTAAATATGTTCACCATTTGAGAGAAGGCTCGACTCAAGCGACACAAGTTTGGGATTTTTCAAAGCTTTTTGTCGCTTCAGTCAAGGTAACTCAGTGAGAGCATTGTTTTTTTTTTTCTAATTCCAACCAGGTACTGAAGCCTTATGAATTTTATTCTCAAAAGAAAAAAAAACTTAAAGTTCTCTGGTGTAAACTTCCCAACACGGCGCTTCAGCCCTTTTGCCTTTCCGGCGATGAAATGAGTTGTTTTAAATATGTAAGATTTTTTTTTCGTCCTTTTGTTTGTTTCGAAGATGTCACAGAAGTAACGAAACCAGTTAGTTAGTCCGGCAACAAAAAAATAAACAATATACATAAATATAAAATGAAATAGAATATATATATATATATATATATATATATATATATATATATATATATATATATATATATATATATATATATATATATATATATATTCGGTACATGGTGTGTAGTAAACTAGATTAATATTTATTTAAAAAAATATATATATATATATATATATATATATATATATATATATATTATATATATATATATATTATATATATTATATGTATTATATTATATATATTATATGTATATATATATATATATTTATTTTTTTTTCCCAACTGATATTATATTTACATGAAGCACTCACTTTGTGGCAAGACATAATTAAATTAAAAATAAAAGTAACTTGGTTCTTAGACCTCTTAATTGGACCAATAAAGTGGTCTTAAAACAAAGTTACTTTTATTTTTAATTTCACGATATTTTTTTCTTTGCCTCGACTCACTTTTTCTAATAACACACCCAACGCTTATCTACCCCGGTTAGCACGGTAGTCGGACAGGGGAACTGGTAGTATATCACCACCGGCTGGGTAAGGTTCTGAGAACGTATCTAGAATAACTAAATTGAAACCACAAGGCTAACTATGTACCCGCAACACCTGCTGTTCGTCATGGACGTGTTTCACATCATTTTCCCCTTTTCCAAATTTTTTCGCACTAGCATTTACTTAAGTACATTCGATACTCTATCCAGCACCGCAGAGTGGTAGATACTCTAAGTATCGCCCTGGTGAAAGACCACCATTCAGAATTGAAAAGTTACTTGAAATGGTTTAAGCCGTGTTTGGTGACCAGATCTGAATAGCCAGGTACTTCCCAACCTTACCCTTCCTCATCTCCTTCCCCTCCCAACTACCTTCAGCCTCATAGCATACCCCTATTGGGGATGCTATAGTCTCACTGGCTTTAGACGGTTGGGAGCAGTTGAGACTCTTGTGCGGTATTCACGTTAAAAAAATATGTTAATGATTGATTGTTTAAAGCAGATTTTAAAGAAAAAGTAGGTATATCATCTCCTCATAATTCTATTTAAAACAGTGAGTGGACAAAAGCGTCGGTTTCCCACCCGGGCGTCGTGCGTTCAATTCCTCCATCATTGCACAAGCCACATCTTCCGCTTCTTATGATGGCAGTAGGAGTTTTTCAAAATTGTCAGGTTATTCGTTACCCGGGAAAGTTTGTCTTTCTTAAAAAAAAAAAATATATATATATTGAAAATTTCCCCGGTTAACTCAACTACTGGAATATAATTAGCATTATTTAAAAAAAATATATTTATATACTACCGGAACATTGTCCAATTACAAAAAAAGTACATAACACGAAAAATAACAATGAAGCATTGACAAAAATATACATTTGAAAGAACATTCAAGTCAATGTCTAGGCAAGGTTTTCGTAGAGTCGTAAAGAATTACAAAAATCATTTCGACTGTTACTAAAAATTTCAAAACCATGGCTTGAGTTAACAAGTGTCGACATTCTGGACAGTGGAAAATGATACCCATAATTAGTAGAGTGATGATTGAGGAATAGTAATTCAAAGTTTCTGAGTCTACGGCGAGGGATGTTGAAAGGAGAGTCAATAATACAATATTGGCATAAGTATCGCAACCCGAGTTGACCCGAACACAGAACTCACACAATATATGCATTGCTTGCATACAGCATGGTTCAACATTTAAATTCAACTTTATAAAAGAACTTACAGTGAAATAGAAAGAAAAATAAATTAAAAGAGCACACTATTTTTTTTTTCGAATAACCGAAAAAACCTATATATATTTTTTTTTTTGTTCCTTTAATAATAAATGGATAACTTTTATAGCGCCGTTTTTTTGGGAAAATCACCTCAAGGGCGCTTTCTCGCTTACAACATAGTAAGTAGGCAAAACCAAGACAAAAGGCACATGACGGCCTCCAAAGTCTAGTGGTAAGACACTCGACTACGAATCCTAAGGTCGCGGGTTAAAACCCGGCGTGCGCCAATAACTTTTATTTAATTAATATGTGTCATAACACATTTGATTCATATAAAATATTTAAATAAAAGTGTATTTGCGGCACGT
Source organism: Drusus annulatus (assembly GCA_022651775.1). NCBI lineage: Eukaryota > Metazoa > Arthropoda > Insecta > Trichoptera > Limnephilidae > Drusus > Drusus annulatus. The sequence goes on from JAGWCC010000738.1 coordinate 224,290, forward strand.
TGCCGGAGTGGTAGATAGTCTTAGTATCGCTCTGGTGAAAAACCACCATTCAGAATCGAAACGTTGCACAGTGGTTCCAAATACCCCAAAAGTTGGCATCAATTCACAGGGAGGATTTACAGGGAAAAAAATGTGATATTTTTATTTGGTGTGGGTATTAGTATATAAAAACACAAAAAACTATTCTGTTTTAGTAAGTTTTAATGCGATTTATGCATTTTATTACCAAAAATATGAAATAAAGAAATAAAAAAATATATTACAAATCACATATACGCAAAAATGAAAGCCGAGTAATGTTATTTTTCGTTTGTTAACAATCCGATTCAGAAGACGATCAATCATCATCATCTTCATCATCATTAGAGCAACAGATATCGGACGAAGGAATATCCGGGGAAATGATTAACTCGAATACTTCCTTGAGAAAACGAGTAAATTGTTTTTCGGGGAGTTGCCTGCAACTAGTTATTACAGGGTCAGATGTAACTAACATTAAATTAAAAACATATTTATTACATTTTCCACGAAAATATTTTCTGGAATAGTTCTCGTGATATTTAAAAAATCTTTTTTCCGAGCTTTCTGAGCCTCTTAAAGTAAAATCACTTTTTTGCACATTTATCAAACACTCAACAGAGCTTAAATGATTACTTTTTGCAGATGTAGGAGTGATTTTGATGTCTTATTTTTCGGATAACAAGCTTTTTTGGTCGCAAATAATATATTGTACCGTGGAAACCTTTCAGGATCTTTGAATCTTATGACCTTGTACTGGCTCTTCGTGAGCTTAGCTTTTACCATGGTTGAGAGGGCTTCCTCCCCAGACATCCGTTTGGAACGATTATCATCAAATACCTTGTATGCTTGTCTGTAAGTAGATGCGCGCCTAGGTAAACGAATAATATCTTCTATTAATGTTGATGCAATCGGATGTCCAGAAGCTCTCAAGCTCATTTTGTTGCAAACCCCAAATGCGAAAGTGATGAACTATTTTGAAGATTTTTGGTTTAGATGCGTTTAGTTCGGGCAGAACTATCTTCAAATTGTATTTTCGGACGACCGCGACCTTGCTGTTTTACAGTAGTAATCTCGTTTATTGTTAAACCAATTGAAGTCTCCAGCCATTCTTTTTCTTCATCACAAATCTAGCTACATTTCGACAAGCATTTGCCCATCTATTTTTTGTAGGAAATTCAAAATCCGAAATCTTTTGACATGGTAGATTCAACCCTAATTTTGGCCAATTGGTGCGGTTTATAAGTTTTTTTCTCACATAAATAAATTGTCTTACCATCTGTTGGCATTGTGATTTCTTCAATATATCAAATAACTCCATTATTTATACAAAAAAGTCCTTTGAACCCGAACCTGTTACAAAATAAATTAAATTACAAAATATTTAAATTTTATGGTCAATTATGTAAAATTGAAAATTTTTCTAAAGGAGCAAAAAATGAGCACTTTTTTATTTTCTAGTTTGATGCTGAGATAGTTCAGCTATAATAGTGCATCAACACATATTTTAAATTTAGCTTAATTGTCAACTATAACCTTAACTATTTAAGAATACATAGTAAATTTTTCACAAGTTCACATAGATGATAAAAATATATATATTGCAATTATATCAAACAAGCAAATGAAATTTAAAAAATACCCTTATTTAGAACATACCTGAAAGTACTGCATCCATGTTAAAAAAAATATTTCAACGCTTGTTGTAAAAAGTTGTGACTCCCTAAATATTGTGTTGTAAATGATGCTCGTTCACAGAGACTTCTTAACCGCTTGCGAAGCGATTCTTTACTGACGTGGTGCAGAGCGACCAAATGTTTGGTCGAGTTATGTAGTAGAGGTAAAGATGCACAAATATGTGACGTCAATATATATCAACAATATTTAGTGATATTTGCAATTTCAATTTTCTATTTATTGCCAACCCTCTCATACTAGAGAAACCAATGTGCGTTGCTTGAAATGGCTTTTGGCCATGTTTGGTGACCAGATCTGAATAGCCAGGTACGCCCCAACCATCCTCTTCCCCATTTCCTCCCCCTCCCCACTACCTTCAGCCTCACAACATACCCCGATGGGGATGCCATAGTCTCACCGGCTCCAGACGGTTGGGAGCAGTTGGGACTCTTGTGCGGTATACACTATAAAAAAATAAATTAAAAAAACACACACAATCCTAAGTTTGTGTTGTTTAGGTCAACACTACGCCGGGTGACCAATGCGTTTTCTAGTTTAAAAAAATATACATATAGGTTTTTGTTTGTTCGACTAATTTCACGGGATTCCCGACGAGGAAAAATGCTCCATTATTTACCTGAAAACACTTTTTTAAGAAGAAAACCCCAGCGGAATACAGAGAGACCTCGCACTTCGCATACGAATCACTCAATTATAAACATAAGCTTTTGTACAAATAGCGTAGTTCTTTGAAGCCGAAGCGAGAGTTTGTCGATTGCACGGATAACAAGTCGAGTTGTGAATTAGCATATCTTTATCGTATTTTACGGGAAAGATTTATCACCAGGTGCGTATATAATAGCAGTAGCATACACTGTGCTCTACGACCAAAAGCAAGCTGTGTGCCGTTTTTCAAGTTCAGATATGAATTTTACTGTGCATTTAATATTTATAAATGACATTAATGTGCCGTGATAAATAAATAAATAAAATCGCCATTATATATTATCTCTATTATTTCTAATTTTGTAACTGTTAATTCATGGTGGAATTCCATTTTAATGATTAAATAAAACAAATTTATAACCTAATCAAGATGGGAAAACCTAAAATAAACTCATTAATAATCAGTATTCACCAACCTCGCATTATATAAATACATCGTAAAATCATACTTAGAGAAATACAACCGTAACCCATCTTAAATAAAAATTCATACCAGATAGATATATAAAATAGTAAGCTAAAAGCAACTTGTAACTAGTAAAATCATCCAACAACACTGATAAATATAATTAAAGTAAAATCATGGTTTACTACCCCTGACACCCCAAAAATAGTATATAAGCCATAGAATAAGAACAACCTGTACTAGTCTGAAGATGGCCGTTATAGGCTGAAACCGGTCCAGTCAAAAAATAAAAAAAAGTGGAATAAAGTTATAAATTTGTTTTATTTATTCATATATTATTTCCACATTATTGTGGCCCTGAATAGATGAGCATACAAGGTCCGTATCAATTTTTATTTATACTAAATAATATCAGCCCTTTAGCCGGAAAGGCTAAAGGGCTGAAGCGCTATTTTGGGAAGTTTACACCAGAGCGCATTAAAGTTTTTTTTTTACAATGAAATTCATTGAATTCGTTGAAAGGAATGGGGAGAAGAATAAGATGGGGAAGGGAAAGAGGAAGGTTGGGAAGTACCTGACTATTCAGATCTGGTCACCAAAAACGGATGAAGCCATTTTATTTTCTGAATGGGAATTTGTCACTAGAACGATACTTTGAGTATCTACCACTCTAGAACGTGCCGCAAATATACTATATCTTCGCCAGAAAGGCTAGAGGGCTGAAGCGCCATTTTGGGAAGTTTACACCAGAACGCTTAAGAGTTTTTTTTACAATAAAATTCACAAGTCATCTGTACCTGGTTGGATTTTGAATAAAAAGTTAACTCAGGTAGCTCAATGCACGCACTACAAAGCGACAAAAAGTTTTAAAAGTTCCAAACATGTGTCGCTTGAGTCAAGCTTTTTCCCAAATGACAAATATATTTTAGATGGCTGAAGGGCCACAAAAGTCTTCAGAATCAAACGAGAGTCACAGCATTCGACGCAGAAAAAAAAAATGATCAAATCTGCATATTTAACTCATTTTTGACCAAAGGGTCGCTTCAGCCCTTTGTCTTTCAACGATGATGTTATAATTCAATTCGATTATGTATTTCATAAAATTCACGTCCTTTCAATAAAGGCTGATTCACACCAACGTCCGGTTCCGCTCAGTGCCGATATTGTTCCGCAAGAGAGCTTATTGATATGGTATGAATATCGATCAAGGAGTATGTGCCAAGACAAAGTTGTGTGGCAGTATATCCTTCTGCCCACCCTTGTGATATTTAACTACTTATTTAGTTAAATAATTATTTTGAAGTGTGAAAATACTTTACAACGCATATATATATATATATATATATATATATATATATATATATATATATATATATATATATATATATATATATATATTTTTTTTAACAATATTTTTAATAACAATATTTTTAATAATTAATAATTAGTGTGTATTATTTAGTGATAAAAAATATTTTAAAAAAAAATCTGCGTTAAAGTATTTTTACACTTCAAAATAATTATTTAACCAACAAGTAGTTAACATCACAAGGGTGGGCAGAACGATATACTGCCATACAACTTTGTCTTGGCACATACTCCTTGATTGATATTCATACCATTTCAATAAGCTCTCTTGCGGAACAATATCGGCACTGAGCGGAACCGGACGTTGGTGTGAATCAGCCTTAATGCAACGTTTCCGACCGTTTTAGATTTGCTTGATTAAATCTATGAGCGAATCGCTTTTTCAGAGGCGTGGCAAGACAAGCTGACATCACACATGTAGCTAGCTTCATATCTATTCTGAAATTGTATAACTTGCTGCAATTGAGCGTGTTTTTTTCTTAGTTATGGCTTACCAAGGATGTGTGTGGAGCACACTAGCAGTAGATTTATGATACGGGAAACCCCTCTTCGTTCGATGACTCAAATAGTTATTTTGTCTGAAGTCTACGATTGTACTACTAGTTTCGTAGAATTCACCATTACTTATCTACCATTATTTCCCAAGAGAGCAATGAGAAATATACTAAGGCGAAAAAGATACTCCAAAGTGGCTAAAATGTCAGAGGAGCTAAATTGGCTGACAGTGTAACAGATAGAAAAAAACAATTTGTTTCCAATGTATTTTTCTGATAAAATTACTTACAACATAGATATTCACAAACACAATACAAGAACATGTAATGAAATGAGACTACCAAAAAATAATTAAATCAATACACAAAACAGCTTACTTTATAAAGGGATGAAATGTTATAATGCGCTGCCGGAAACCATCCAAATTACACCAATTAATAAATTAAAAATAGCTTTTAAGTACCATATAAAATGCATTACTATGATATATCAAGTAGTATATGAATTATTATTGTTAAGTCAAAAAGTATATGAGTTATAGTTAGTTAATTTTTGAACTTTGTTGTACAAATAACTTAAATTATTTTATTTTATTTAAAAAAACCCATGCTGTATAAAAAAAGCCTTAATAGGGTTCTCCATCGTAGCGTCGCTCCGTATGTGAAAATATGTTTATTCTATTAGTTCTTCGCGAGTTTATGTGAAAATACTCTCCCTAATTTGTATTTTTTTTTAATTCATCGCCTATTCGTGCGATTTTCGTTATATACAGGTGTAACAAAACGTACCTGATAAAGTTATATCTGTAATTCGTAAGCCTATTTGTATTTTAATAAGAAAGATTCCATTTTGCTCTGGGATGAATGTTAACCCATTGTAAATTTGATTTAAATTAACAATATTGTTTAGTTAGACGAGTATTCGCCCGCTCCACGCACCGTCCCTTACTGTTTAAATCTGCGGGGAAAGGTTTTAGCCAATTTTCTTGTTAATGACAAGTGAAGTTTTTCGGTGTTATTTTTAACAGGAAAACTAAATTTTAAAGAAATTAAAGAATAACTTTGTAAAAGACCACTGGTATTATTTTAATTTTTATGACCGATTGGTTTCGCTTAGTCTAAGCATCATCAGGGTACAAAGTTAAATTAAACAAAAAATACAAAGTGTGCGATTATATTTACATAGAAAGGGAGAACCAAATATAAAATAAAATCACAAAACAATGAGAAAACAATATAATATTTTATTTTTATATTTTTTATTGTTTTGTTCACACTTTGAATTTTTTATTTGATTTAATTTTGTGCCTTGATGATGCTTAGGCTAAGCAAAACCGGTCGGTCATAAAAACATTAAAATAATATTCGTGGTCTTATACAAAGTTCTTTTTCATTTTCTTAAATATGTCAAACCACAAAATGATTACTTTCAATGAAAATATAAACTATATTTTCTTAAAGCAAAATGGCATCTACCTATTTTATTCCAAATAAGCTCAGTAATACATAGTTGAAGTCTGTCGGGTACGTTTTGTTACACCCTGTGCTTTCGGGCCAACCGTTGTTCATAGTTCTGCTGATTGAAATAGTCAATATTTTTTGCGACAGCCCACGCCTCGTGAATAACGAATAGTATTGACAAATTAATTTAGTGTCTTTTTGCGACTTAGGTTTATATGTTAAAGAAAGTGACCACCCAAACCGAGCGGGTACCAATCTCTTGAGTAATGATTTTAATTTAATTTTATCCTTATTACATAAGGCAGAAAACAGTTGGTTTGCTTAAGACTTTCGAACGGTGAACTCTGGAACCATGAAATACGCACAGATATCTCATCTGAAAATTTTCGGTCGGCGCAACTATTTTCAGCTCGCGACGTATTAAATAAACAAGGACCACGTTTTTAATGCGTAATACAATATATTGAAATAAATGATATTGTTATTACCTTAGAGTATACTAGAGGTAGCCCAAGCCAAGGCAGTGAAGTCAGTTTTGGACTTGTTTTTGATGATTTTAACATGACTCGGCGCACCTGGGCGTGGCTAAGACTAGGGCTACGGTATTTATACATCCATTCATATCACATATCGACACAATGTTTTTGTGTATTCGTATAGCCACTTTTTCACAGTATTTTTATCAACAAAAATATAGCATCTAACCTAAAAAACCGTTTAGTTGTGTCAAGTTTAGTGGCATAATAAAAATGTGGGCGGAGTACCGCCGTTAACCAGCGAAGATAGCCAGTTTAAGATCATTGCGACAGTATATAGAAGCGGTCCAAGAAATTTGTTGTCTCTTTCTCTCTCATGGTGTACGATGTAAAAACTCGGAAAAAGTGATTTATTACAATTTCGAATGGGTTGGGTAAAACAAATTAGCTATCCCTCCATATATTGTTACTTCAAGGTTATTACTATTAGTGTTTAAAGATCTTAACAACTGCGCACTGTGACAGTTTAGCAGAATTTAAACGAATGAAAAAATTCAACAAAAATACTTTGTTTACTGTAGTAAGTACTGTAGTTTCAGTTTGAGATATGGTATTTTTGATTAGCATATTTTTTTTTAATGTTTGTTATCAGACGTAATAGGTACATCTTAAAACACCGATCTTTTATCTTCGACATTGAATTATTTCTAATTTTGTTAAACTGATAATTTATGGTAGAGTTCCATTTTAATATGAATTTATGTGCAACAAAAACCCTCTATGACTTAATTTTACTAATTTATTTTTGACCGGACTGGTTTCACCTTCTAACAGGCATATTTAGACTGCTCAAACTTTAAGTAAATCTATGCTATAGATACAGTGGCGTACACAGAGGTTTCGATCAGGGTAGGCAGTAGGAAAACAGCGCATTCATTGATAATATCGATATGTAGTACCATTAAATATCACTGATTGCTTTTGGATTGTTGTTCTACAAAAGAACTGCCTTAGACACTAATAAAGATACTAACACAAACGACCCACTTGAACGCGAAACAGCTCACAGCATACATATTTTGTGTAGTCAAGTGAACATAGAATAATCCACTATGATGTTGGCGGTGTTTGGGCATTAGTAGTTACTGCTTTTGACACGTTATAGTAGGATGGTCGGTGGGGCGCTGGCGGGGGTGCGATTTGCAAAATTTCGCGCGTATTTTTGAAAATGTAGATTTATTTTTTGCAATAATTTCATATTAATCATTCTAATACTATACAAATTTGTATGAGTGAACGGCAGGGTAGGCAGTGCTTATGTGAACGATATTGACTATTTATAATATTGAGCACTTGTGACTTGGTATTTTGTTTTAATGCGGCATTTCAATTGCATTCATTTGAATATACCTTCGGGTGGGTTTATTACACTGTCTCCCAGAAGGTTATAAACACGTTAAAAGATAAAACCGTCCCATTCAAAAATATATAAGTGGGAATAGAAAAAGGGTGGGAACAAAAACCATGAATTCCTATTATTATAACATTGTAGTTGTGGAATAGTAAATAGGGGTGATATATATAGTAAAGATGCCAAATTTCAATGTTCATTAACTCACTTTAAAATATTTTTAGAGGTGCAGTTGTGGTCATGCGAATTATCTCAAGTATTTATTTTTTGTTCTCGTCGAAAAAATTCTAATTAGATAAAAAGAAACACAAAGAAAACATGCCGAGAATAAAACTAAGTTCTTTTATATATTTCTCGGAATGAATGATGCGGAATTATCATTGAAGCGGTGCAATTATACAGTAGGTGCCTAAAAACCTAATGAGCATCCTGAAAGTATGTACATATCTCACGTAAGGAACATCAGCGATGATCACATGGCTGTCAATCATTTTTTACAAAGTGTAGTCAATTTAACTCCGGCGTTACCGGGGAAAAATATTATCGAAGCACTATTAATAACTTTCAAATAATATAAATTTGAAAAACCACAGCAAAAAAAAGATTTGGATTGTAATTAATAATCGTTCATTAGTATTTATTACCTTTATAATTTAGTCTCTTTTTTTAATTGTGAATACCGCGTAAGGATCTTGACGGCCTCCATGGTCGAGTGGTAAGACGCTCGACTACGAATCCAAAGGTCGCGGGTTCGAACCCGGCGTGCGCCAATAACTTTTATTGATTAATATGTGTCATAACACATTTGATTCATATAAAAATAATAAAAAGTATATTTCCGGAATAGTACATACTCTAAGTATCGCTTTGGTGAAAGACCACCATTCAGAATCAAAACGTTGCTTGAAATGGCTTTAGTCGTGTTTGGTGACCAGATCTAAATAGCCAGGTACTTCCCAACCTTCCTCTTACCAATCTCCTTCCCCTCCCCACTACCTTCAGCCTCACAACATACCCCAATTGGGGATGCCATAGTCTCACTGGCTCTACTAGACGGTTTGGAGCAGTTGAGACTATTATGCTGTATTCATATAAAAAATAAAAAAATCTTAACTGCTTTCATCCATCTGGAGCCATTGAAACTATGGCATCCCCAACTGTGGTATGTTTTTAGGCTTAAAGGTAGTGGTGAGGGGAAGCAGATGAGGAAGATGTAGGTTGAGACGTACCTGGATATTCAGATCTGGTCACTAAACACGGCTAAAGCCATTACAAGCAATGTTTCGATTCTGAATGGTGGTCTTTCAGCAGGGCGAGACCTACCGGGGTGAGTGGCGAGTATTTACCACTCTGCTTAATACATTAATGTGGTTGAAGCTTAGAGTAAATAGAGTGGTATCTATCCAAGGCAGTGTAGTCAGTTTTTGATGATTTTTACCGGACTCGGCAGACCTGGGCGTGGCTAGGACCAAGGCCAGGGTATTTATACATCCATTCATATCACATACCGACATAATGTTTTTGTTTATTCGTAAAACCACTTTTTCAGAGTATTGTTATCAACAAAAATATAGCATATAACCTAAAAAACCGTTTAGTTGTGTCATGTTTAGTGGCATAATAAAAAATGTGGGCGAATTCCCGCGGTGACCCAGGAGCCCAAGATCATTGTGACAGTAAATATAAGCGGTGTATTATATTTGTTGTCTCTTTCTCTCTCGACGTAAAAAACCGGAGAAAGTGATTTATCGCAAGTTTGTATAGGTTGGGTAAAAAAATTTAGCTCTCTTTCCATACATTGTTACTCCAAGGGTTGAAGTCAGTTCATGCAATAGTCAGACTCTGAAGGATGATATTCCACTATGGCGATACTAAAAATATCTCCCACCTTCTACCCTTGGAATGATGCGCATATTTTTATTGCAGGTATAACATGCTTAAAACGATGGCATTACGTTTAGTTTATGCAATGTCGAGCTTTGATGTAAGGAGCTTACCGCTTTGCTACAGAGATGTTCAGTAGATAAGCGGTTTTATATTTTTAATGTCACGACACTGTGGCATGATTTTGATCATATTTTGATTTAAGTTTTCGTTCAGTAAAAAGACACAAAGATTTGAAACCACTTTGCCACTTTTTGATATCCTAAATACAACGGTAATTATGTCTATCATATTATATCGTCAAAAGCTGAAGCGCCATTTTGGGAAGCGTCCCCAGAGCACTTAGTGTTTTTGGTTTTAAACAGCTAAAAAAGTCCCAAACTTGTGTCGCTTGAGTCAAGCCTTCTCCCAAATGATAAATTTATTTAAGATGGCTGAAGGGCCATAAAAGTCTTCAGAATCAAACGAGAGTCAGAGCATTCGATGCAGGAAAAAAAACTGCATATTTAACTTCCTAATGACATTAAAGACGAAAACAAATACGACATTTAAAAAAAAAACTCAAAATACACTTTTCACTAAAATAATCTAGAATTTATTATTTTTATATGTTATTAATTTTTAATCATACAAAAATAATTTCAAGAAACCCATGATAGTACTCCCTCCCTAAGCACGAGAATTTTCTCAATTAGGGAGGTAATTATCATTAACTAGAAACTAGACATTGTACCTTGGAGAAACAATGTATGGAAAGAGAGCTAATTACTTTTACTCAACCGATACAAATTTGCGATAAATCACTTTCTCCGGGTTTTTACGTCGTACACCATGAGAGAGAAAGAGACAACATATATAATACTCAGCTTCTTCATACTTTCACAATGATCTTGGGCTCCTGGGTCACCGCGGGACTCCGCCCACATTTTTATTATGCCACTAAACTTGACACAACTAAACTGTTTTTTAGGTTAGATACTATATTTTTTGTTGATATCAATACCGTGAAAAAGGGATTATACGAATAAACAAAAACATTATGTCGATATGTGATATGAATGGATGTATAAATATCTTAGAGTAACGTAGAGACCTAACATTGCGAAATTTTGTCCGCACTTTTTGACCAAGGATTGACCAAGGGAGGTATGACGTATATGCTTCCAGCCAATCGGATGCGAAGAAAACCGTAAAGATAAACATTATTCCGTCTTTATCTGTTCGCGAACAATTTTGCGTTAGTATCATGAGAAAGAAAGAGACCGGGATACTTTTAGAAGCCGTACAAAAGGGGAATTCCCCGTTCTTGAAAATTTTTTTGACATTCTCGTAAATATTTTTAAGTTAAACATATTACGAATCCATTAAAACTCATTTCAAACGGAAGTTTATTAAATTGGAACGAATAGTCCAAAGATTAATTACATATTGGTGTAAGTTACTAGTTGTTTTGTAGGTTAGGATGTTAAATATTTGAGATCAAACTAAAAAAGACGATTTTTATGGTACATACGTGTGAAAACTGTTTGTTTTTGGTCCTTTTGTACTTCGATTAAAGCAAACAAGCATAGAACATGTGGCCATGATGTTTTGCTAGATATTACACAAAAAATAACTGAAGTTTTTAACTATTTACGTACTTTTGACAGTCCGTTCGCCTGACAGTGCAAACGTGTCTGAAGTTTGTGCGGATTAAATAATGAAGACATTTCATTTAGCCCGCCCCAAATCGTGTATAGGTTTCAACAATTGTTTGTCTCTTTTTCTCATATGCTTATAGAACCGAGCATAAAGAGAGAGCTATATTTTGCGAGTTTGTCAACGATTTGTCACAAATTAGTATGGTCTCTTTATATTGTTACTCTGAGATAAATATCCTAGCCTTGGTCTTAGCCACGCCCAGGTCCGCCGAGTAAGGAAAAAATCATAAAAACTGACTACACTGCCTTGGATTGATACCACTCTATATTCTTTGAGCATTGTACATTTATTCAATTTATATTATACCTACTGTTAGTATTAAGAAAAAAGAAGTTCATTTTGTACAATTTATTAAAAAAATGAAATTTAAAAAAAAAACTCACTTTGGCCAAAGTGTCGCTTAAGCTTTTTTTCATTTTCAGCGACGATATAGAATAACATTAAAAAAACAACTTGCACAAATCATGACCATGTTTATAAATATTGTATTCATTTAAAAACACTGACCAACAAACATATTTTTTGTTTATTATATATTCGTAAAAAATATTTTTTGTTTATTAGAATAAATCTAACGAGCATAAAAGTATGCAATCGTGTCCGCGCACTATTAGTACGGGAATACCCGTGCTCTAAAAACTACCGAGAGGCATTTTTAAGGGGGCCTGTCAATCGACATTATTAATAATGTTATTTTCAATGCGAAATATGACTAGCATTACATTATCTACGGGTATTACCGCTTCTCTATTTTCATACACTGAGCTTAGTTAAACTACATGTATCACGTAGGTAAATCTACTAACCAAATATATGATAACCTTGAGCTTTAGTGTTAACGACATTAAGCTGCATTCTGGAATACGTGAGATTGAAAAAATATGATTGATAGACATTATGGCAGATTGATGGACATTGAAATATATTTAAAAGAAGAAGGCAATGCATTTTTTAGTTTTTTTTATTAATTTATTGACGCGTTACGAATGTTTTTTTATCATAAGCGAAAAAATATTACCTAGACGATAAAAGATTATGATTAAAAAGTGCAAAAGTCGCGAAGTAATGCGAATACGTAGCTAGATGCATAAATCCACGTTGCTTTAAATTACTTTGACTGTGTTTGGTGATCAGATCTGAAGAGCTGTAATATATTGACGTCCTCCGTGGTCGAGTGGTTAATACGCTCGACTACGAATTCAAAGATCACGGGTTCAAACCCAGTGTGTGCAAATAACTTGTATTTAATTAATAAGTATCATAACACATTTAATTAGTTTCTAATTTTGAAACTGTTAATTCGTGGTGGAACTCCATTTTAATGATTTTAATAAAACCATTTTTTAAACATTACTCCACTATTTTTTATTTAAGGCCTGACCGGTTTCACCTTATGACGGGCATCTTCAGACTGGTACTGATACGGACCTGTTAATTCGTGGTGGAACTCCATTTTAATGATTTTAATAAAACCATTTTTTAAACATTACTCCACTATTTTTTTTATTTAAGACCTGACCGGTTTGACCTTATGACGGGCATCTTCAGACTGGTCCGTATCAGTACCCGTCATAAGGTGAAACCGGTCAGGTCTTAAATAAATAAAAATAGTAAAAAATTGGTATTATTAAAATCACATTTAATCAGGATAAAATAATCTTTAGTATATTTGCGGCACATTTTAGAGTGGTAGATACTCTAATTATCGCCCTGGTAATTGAACAACATTCAGAATCGAAACGTTGCTTGAAATGGCTCTAGCCGGGTTTGGTGACCAGATTTGAATAGCCAGGTACTTTCCGACCTTCCTCTTCCCCGTCTTTTTTCCTTTCTCACTACCTCCAGCCTCACAACATACCCCAAATTGAAAATGCCATAGAACCAATGATTCTAAATGAATAATCCTAAAATCACTTCGATCAACTGCCGATTGGTTAAAAGAGTAGAAAAAATATTTTTGATCTTTGTGATATGAATATCCAGGTACTTCCTAACCTTCCCCCTCTCCACTATTTTCAGCCTCACAACATACCCCGATTGGGGATGCCATAGTCTCGCTGGCTCTAGATGGTTGGGAGCATTAAGGACTCCTGTGCGGTATTCAATATCAAAAAGGATATAAACAAAACAATTGGCTATTCTAAGTGACGTTCCGCAAAGATATCACTGTAGGAAATTAATTAATATGCTAATGCACATAATCTTAAGTTTTTGTTGTTTGTGCCAACTCTAATTGAGCAACCCACACACATTTTTATATAAGGTTGAAAAAAAAGGAAAAAAAAACAATACCAGACTTTTTTGACCATCAACTGCCTTGATGGTCAAAATAGGATAAAGTTTAGTTCTAAAAAAGTCGTGGTCTTCACCTTCAAGTATCGAAACCTACAATTGGACGTAGTTATCCAAAAAGATGAAAATGAGAAAAAGGCGTTTAAAAATATGACGATACAAAACCATTAATATGCGTAATCGGCATTTGTAAAGTGAATATTAATGTTTTTTTTTCTTTATGAGCATTATTATAAACAGATTATTTATACATATTCGTAAAAAGCATTTACTTTGTGGCTTGCCATATTTATAAATAAAACAGATAAACTTTGTTTATAACCACTTTTATTTTTCAATATTATGTCGACCTTTTTTTAAATATTGTCCCGATGATGGAAGGGCGCTTCCGAAACCGGTCGACATAATATCGAAAAATAAAAGTTGTTATAAACAAGGTTTATCTGTTTTATTTATAGGTTATTTATAATCTATCAATGTGTCTATAAAGAAAAAGTATTTCTTATTTTATGTTACATTTTAAAATGTTTTTAAACTTCATTTTAAATCTGCAATGTGCGTAAGTGAACAAAATAAAAATCGATTGAATTTGGAGCTTGGATGTTTTCAGCAGATGTTAAACTAGTATTTATCTATGGAACAACAAATAAAACTCGTTTTTGGAAAATTGTGGGTTGGGCGGTTTCTGCATAACTACGTCCAATTTTCAAGTCAAATTACAGGATCTAATTTACTATGCAAACTATATCTCACCCCTCTTATTAAATTGTTTCTATCGAATGCAGTTGTAGTAATTTTAATCAAGCTATATAATTCTGGGTTAGTATTTTTCTTGCGTCGTTCTCCAGAACCTTTAAATTTCATGCACGCGCATGCTGCAATCTACAGCAATTATTTTTTTTAACGTTTTTTCGGTGTTGTGGAAGGTCGTTAAGAGACAACGTAAAGCACGTTTACGGTAGATCATAAGATTTCGTCGCTGGAAAGGCAAAAGGGCTGAAGCGCCAATTTGAGAAGTTTAGCAGTGGGACGGCATCCTCAATCAGGGTATGTTGCGAAGTTGAAAGAAGTGGGGAGGGGAAGGGAATGGGGAAAAGGAATGTTGAGAAGTACCTGGCTATTCAGATCTGGTCACCAAACACGGCTAAAGCCACTTCAAGCCACGTTTTGATTCTGAATGGTGGTCTTTCACCAGGGCTGTACTTAGAGTATCTACCACTCTGGAACGTGCCGCGAATATACTTTTTATTATTTTTATGAATTTAATGTGTTATGACACATATTAATTAAATAAAAGTTATTGGCGCACGTCGGGTTTGAACCCGCGACCTTTGGATTCGTAGTCGAGCGTCTTACCACTCGACCATGGAGGCCGTCAGGTTAGGATTGACTTCAGACCTTTTGACAACAACATTTATATCGGCATATGCATCTTATCATTGTAAATTCATTCATTAAATTTATGACCGTATCTCATTTGTAATAATTTATGTTAGATGCTTATCATAAACATACTCGTATATCAGTTTTAAAACTAACCCCAGATCTGACAGCGGGGTCACTCTGAGTGAGTTTTTTTATCTGTCTATCAAAATACGCCGTTAACATTTATGTTTTGCTAAAAAATCGAGCTAGCTGTCAACATTTTATTCGTTTTCTGTCACCTTGCAGTACTGACCTAGAGTGATATACTTACATTCGTATCTACCTTGTTCGAGATTCGACTATTAAGTAACCCGCGATAGGCTTTGAAAAAATACGTTGCAGCGACATCTTTTAAGAGTCCGAACTGCCCGGAGCCAGTGGAACTATGGCAACCCTGATTCGGGGTATGCTGTGTGGTAAACCGAAATGAAAGGAAGGAGTGTAGAAGAAACCGGTAGACAAATACCTGGCTATTCAGATCTAGCCACTAAACTCGGCTATGTCAGCAACGATGTTTCGATTCTGGATGGTGGTTTCTCTCACCAGGGCAATACTGAGAGATTCTTCCATTTTGGGCACCTTGCGCAAGCACAACGATACAAATTTTACCAAAAATATCGGTCATTGTCAACATTCCCTGTTGATCTGCACCGGAACTGCAGATCGCCAACGGATTTTTTTTTCACAAAAAATTACCGGTTGCAAATTTTTTAGTCCTGATTGAGGAAAAGTTCCATGTTCGAGACTTGGTCACAACGTTTTTTATTTTTATTTGCCCATTCTTTTTCTATTAAATATTAATAATAATTAAAATAATATTTGGATAATTTGTATTGTATAATTGTAAAATCATCTCAAGGGCGCTGTATAAATTGTTTGTTTGAATATAATCAATATTGTTTGAATTCTTACTTTTAACAATGAAGAAATCAAACTACTATTATTTTGAAACTGTTAAGAGAATGGTAGCAATTTTTTTTAGTCCATCTCTCTTTGATTGAGGAAAAGTTCCACGTTCGAGACTTACATATATTACATATACAACATATTTTTTTTATTTGCCCATATAAAATATTTTTTTATTAAATCCCCAAAAAATTAATAATAATTATAATAATATTTGGATAATTTGTATTGTATAATTGTAAAAAAATCATCTCAAGGGCGCTGTATAAATTGTTTGTTTGAATATAATCAATATTGTTTGAGGAATTCTTACTTTTAACAATGAAGAAATCAAACTACCATTATTCAACTATGAAAACATGCATTAAAAATAAAACTGGCATTTAAGTTAGACAGTGAATATTGATTGAAAAAAATATTTAAAGTTTACAGAAGGTGAAACAGCTGTCACGCGTAAAAATAATTACCTAGCAGAACTTTTAACTAAAAATTGTTTTAAAAAAAAAAAATATATTAATAATTATTATTTAAATAAAATTAAAAAACCTAAAAATTGACTGAAGGTGTCACTCCCTAAAATATAATAATGTGAATTATTTTCACCGAAATCGGTAAGCAAATAGTATAATCAAGTATTTGATTCACTTGATCATGCCATGTCTTCCTCAGGCGGTCCCGACTTCTTCTATCATTCAATTTCGCGTCATCCAATTTGTTTACACACCTTTCTTCGTTTGTCCGCTCTACATGCCCAAACCATCTAAGCGTTCCTTTATTAATTCTATCCATTACGCTTTTATCTTCTTTGCATTTTTTACCGTTATCCGCATTTATCTAGTTATAACAAATATATCGCCGGAAAGGCAAAAGGGCTGAAGCGCCATTTTGGGAAGTTTACACCAGAGCACTTTAAAGTTTTTTTTTGTTTTGCAATAAAATTCATAAGTCTTCCGTACCTGGTTGGATTTTGGAAAAAAAGTTATCTCAGGTAACTCAATGCTCTCACTGAGTTACCTGAAGCGACAACAAGCTGAAAAAAGTCCCAAGCTTGTGTCGATGAGTGAAGCCTTCTCCCAAATGCTAAATATATTTTAGATGGCTGAAGGGCCACAAAATTTTTCAGAATCAAATGAAAGTCAGAGAACACAAAAAACTGAACAAACTGCATATTCAACTCATTTCTGTCCAAAGTGTCGCTTTAGTCCTTTTGCATTTCCATCAAAGATACGTTTTTAAAATTTATTTAATAAAACTTGTGAATATTTTTTTGCATCATTTTGTGTTATAAACTTGGGAATAGCTTCACATCTACGTAAATAGATATTTTAAAATGAAAAAATATGTTCATGAAGGTATTCCCCACTAACATACCCATATATAGTAAATAATTAAGACGCAGCGCATTACCGATGTTATCATATATTCATAAAAATTCCCCACCGACCGAATTGTGGATAAAATATTACTCACATTTCGGCTTAAACAAATGTAAATAATATTAGTTCGAAAAGCTATTTAAGTTATTGATTAAGAATAATACCTTAAACATCCTCCAGAAGGCAGTTGAAAAAACATTTTTCAAAGTGCAAACGTGACGAAGCAACAAATGAAAATTCTTGTACCAACGTGAAAATCTGCCAAATCACGATGACTTTATTTTTTTCAAAAGGTGTGAATATTAAAAATAAGGCTGGTGATCGAATAATACTACGTATTTACAATTCGTCATTGCCACGAAAATATTTATTGCTTACATTTCTAATCATTACCTATGAATAGTACATTTTCTTTGTGAGAAAATACGTACGTAAGAGTGTTTAATTTCCTTCGCAAGTATTTACGTACGAGTGTGAACTTTTCAAATTTGGAGGGATATGTAAAAAAATTATCAATTTAAAAAATGAATCTCTAAAATCTTTAACTACCCAATAAAGTACCTACCGATAGCTTAGATGAATTAAATAATATAGATACGTTACTGAGACAACGCGCGTGAATGTACTAAACCGAGTCCAAAAGACATATCTGAGATTTACTGCGTTCAGTATCACACAAACATTCGTTCGACAGACAGCTGTCACGGGAAAACGAGAGCTCTTCAACCGAAATAATGTGAGATAGCGAATGCAGATATACATAGGTGTGTGGAAGACAACCTTTTCCGTACGTCGTACTCTACTTGGCTAGTCGCTCAGTAAGCTCGTCGAGGAAGAGAGATTATAACAGTAGCGCGGGACGTTCATATAGCTATCTCATCCGTACACACATATTCTGTTTGGTAGGGCTATCCTTTTCATAAGCTTTGTAACTGAAATCAAGTGCGTGTCACATTTATCGTTCGATTTGTATGAATATGACGTGTCTTGTATTTTATGTCTATGACCGATGGTGAATTTTAGCAAAAATTATTCTATATTTGAAATGGGTGAATTAAAGAAACTGTTTTTTTTTTTTGGCAAGTCAAAATACTTCCCGTGATGTTCAAAGGGTAACAACGTTGTTATGTGTTTTGTTTTTTATTCTTTTCGTCATTAAAATATAAGGGATGCAGTGTTGTGCCTGTCTAGCTAGGAAATCATGTGTTGAGAGCAAGCGCAATTTACATCATAATTTAAAAAAAAAATTAACCCTTATGCGACTTAAGAAAACTACACCTTTTTAAAATTGAAATGAAGGTTTCTTTTACAGAATATAATTTGCTGAAGTTTGCTGGACCACTTTATGACGTAATACATTTCGACTCAGTTCAAGACTCGGGGAAGTGGATAGGAATTTCACCCAGTACCATCTTTTCTTGGGGTTTTTTTTTAATTCAGTAGGTGTTTAAAATAGTATTAAGGATACAGGTGATGTGCTTTGAAAACAACAGTACATCATATTTATCATTTAAAAAAATATAAAATGATTAATAAATATGGACAAGCTTAAAATTCCAAATAAAACACATGAGTGAGTCATCAGAAGGTGTAAGTTTTACTTAAGCATTTTCCGCTCACATACCACCCTCCACATATCCAACGGTTATGTTTAATTGTTCATTTTCACTCTTGTGGAGAAGTCAGGAAGTTTCAGCCGGTTAGACTTACTGGAACATTAAAAAAAAAACGTTGAAAACCATAAAAGGTACCCGGGTCAGTCACATAAAGGTTAAAATAAAAGATGTTATTTTAAATAGTTGAAATTGTACAACAAGAACATATCATTTTATATTAATTATATACATAAATAGTAATTTTACCAGTAATTGATTCCGCTTTTTCATGTTATACTACGCGAGATTTCAAGTGCTGGAAGCATGGAGCGATCGGAATATAATAATCAAATATACATCAGAAATCGACTGCCTTAAACGAGAAGATCTTCCTAGTTGGATAATCTCATAGTCTCGGAATCGTCCTGATGAAAGACCACAATTCAGAATCGAAACGTCGCTTGAAATGGCTTTAGTTATGTCTGGTGACCAGATCTGAATATCCAAGTACTGCCCAACCTTCTTCTCCCCTCATTGTCTTCCATTCCCCACTTCTTTCAGCCTCACAATATACTTCCATTGGGGATGCCATAGTCCCCCAGTCGGGACTTTTGTGCGGTATTTGCATTAAAAAAATCAATAATTCCTTTGAAATAGTGTCAATAGTGTTTGTTTCTTAACATTTTAATGCAAAATTGTTCCTTGGACACATATCTATCAAGGAAAAATGAGATGAGTAAGAAAATAAGATAACGTGCGATTATTTTTTGATAAAGCACATGACATACATGATTACATACAAAAAACAAAATTCCTAAATTTAGTTTTGGCTGTCCTGAAAACCTGCGTTTATTGACTTATTCCGCTTTTTTTCGCATACAAAATTAGAACATGGTAATCGATAGAAAAACTAATTCATATTATGGTAGTACAATTGAATTTCGATTTATTGCGATAATTCGACAACTCAAAAATTCGATTGAATCGTAGTCGCAATCGAAGTCGCTAAAAAAATACGCTGATTTGGTCGGTAGTGTAGTTCTATGTAGTTCTAATCCATGCTAATATTTAGGTTACTGAAGCACTTCATCCTAATTATGGCAGTGAGTGTTTGTAATTATTTTAATACGCAGGCCAAGAACAAACAAAGGTTAGACCAATTACTACAAATTATATTTAAATTTTCGGCTCGCAGTTTCAGCAGGTGACTTATTAGGTATTGCATTCAAATAACACCTGTTTTCATCGCCAGAAATTGCAATCTAGGTAGGCTAAGATATCGCCATAGCGTAATAGGTTTATTTGCACAGTAAAAATGACGCAAATCACTAACGGTTTGGTGATTACAATTGGTGATTTGCCGTTATTGTCTCAATTTGATATATTTCGGTGGTTCAGATGTGCACCGTTCACGTCATTAGTCCTTATATGATTATAACAACGTAATAGGATTGTGATTTGTGTTTTTAAGCGGCAATGATTTTAAGATAATGCTTGTTCGAGCTTATTTTCCTGTTCAAGCGTTTCCTGACGAAAAAACAGCTATTTCTCGTGACCGTCTAAGTTTTCTAGTTGACCCGTGCGTTCAAATATTTGTTTCGTGCTGACTCTCCAATTGGCAGCCGTTGCATGTAGTATGCAATTTTCATGCTTTTATTTTTTACACATGCATACATAATATAGTCATATTTTTGGTTGATTATTAAGAATATGACCACTATTTGTAAGGGATTTTCTTTTATTTCTAGTGATTTTAAATTACTTTATTTGTTGCCATGACCATTTTTGTGGAAAACATGTTCACCGGTGCTTTGTATATATACGAGTATATATATAACCACACACTTTGTATTTTTGGTTTAGTTTGTTTTTGTACCCTGATGATGCTTAGGCTAAGCAAAACTGGACGATCATAAGAATAATTATAAAATTTGTGGTCTAATACAAAGTTATTTTTTCATTTCATTAAATTTTATTTAATTCACTTGTGTTTATTCACATTTAATTCATTTAAAAATGATCTATACCTAGTAGGTACGTGAATTCATCGATTGTATTGAACTTGTTTAAGCCATTACACCCAATGTTTTTTTAAAATATTCATATGTAATTAGTGCCTACTTACCTCTATTTTTCGAGGTCGAGTAAACAAAATAGGCATTTACAATTTATTTTACTTACGTCCAAGTGGGCTTTTACAACAAATTTGTACAATAAAAGTTATGTTTTTAATTTAGTACATATAACAAGCATGATGCCCAAAACATATATACATGAGTGGTTATTTAATTAGAATATTTAACAATAGTAGGTAATCAAGTAAAGATTAAATAAAAAAACACACGTTGTTTAAATCTACTTCATTCAATAAAGTGGATTTAAACAACGTGTGTTTTTTATTTAATTAATCATGTCAATCCACAAAGTGTTTGCGTTTTCTGATAATTTAATCAAGTAAAGGTTTATGAAAAAATCAAAAGTAAATGAATAACAAACAAAAGCAAAGGTAGAACATAAATAAATGGATTATTGGCACCTGTACTGAAGAGATGCCTATTAGCCGTTTGGTACTTGGTACTTCATATAACATAATGACAAAAGTAGAGTATTACTCATACGTACATACTATTATAAGATTTTTAAATTAATTATGTTAATTCTACACCACCGAGTCGCGAATATAGTATGGAATGTTAATGAATACGATAAAAAATCACATAAATTTCCATGTATTACAATATTTGGCTCACATTTTTATATTTAAATTTAGATAATTCAACGTTTAGTTACGATAAATTATTATCAGCATTGTCGTTATATTATGTTGAGGCAGGTAAGTTATATCAACGAATAATTAAATCTTCATAAAACCAGAATCGTTCATAGACAATACGAAATATGGTGAAACGATTTTTTATGATTTTTGATAGCCTACTCAAAACCAGTTTCAAGGATTGATTTGAATGTAACTAGTTATATATATTATAAGATATACGTCTTTCTGGATACGGGAAATCCACTCAGTGAGACAAGCATTGCAAAAATCATTGTTGCAAAAAATTTTACCCAAAAAAATACAAAAAAATAATAACGTCATTTGAATACAGTTAACCGAATGCATCACATTTGTTTTAATATAGTCACAGGTTGATACTTGGTAGATGCTTTGGTGCAAGTATTTATTATTGCTTGTATAGAAAATGTGATATTTTATTGAATTTAAAAAGGTTTTTTTTTACGTAAATACAGTTTTAAAAATAAAACAATATTCTATTTCAACTGTCCAGTAGTGCACATACAAACACGTCCAATAGTACAATATTCTTTTAATTTGAAATGGCTCTAGTAAACCCAATTAATTAGATCTGAATAATATGGTTTCATTTTATGTATTTTTTTAAAATGTAAATACCGCACAACTGTTGCGAGTCCCAACTGTTTCCAACCGTCTGGAGTCAGTGGGACTATGGTAGGTTTCCTTATCAGAGTGGTAGATACTCTAAGTATCGCCCTGGTGAAAGACCACCATTCAGAATCAAAACGTTGCTTAAAATGACTTTGGCCGTGATTGGTGACCAGATCTGAATAGTCAGGTACTTACCGACCTTCTTCTTCTACTTCTCCTTCCTCTCCACTACCTTCAGCCTCACAACATACCTTAATTGGGGATGCCATAGTCTCACTGGCTTCAGACGGTTGTGAGCAGTTAGGACTCTTGTGCGGTATTCACTATAATTTTTTTTTACACCCTAATTGTGGGGCTGTATTGCAAAACTGCCCATTTCCAAAATGGGCGAAATTGAGTTATATATGGAGACATGGTCATCCGAGGCCAAGAAATCGACTGACATCATTATTCCTACGAAAAAATTATAAAATCCTCTTCATTTTTATAAATTAAAAGTCACCTTTTCTGTACAATTTACTTTTTCCAGCTTAAAATAATGAACGTTTTTCTCCAAAAGTGACTAATTCCATATTATGGCAATGTGTACTATTTCCGGAGTAAATTTGAGGGTGGCCTCATTTTTTTCTGCAAAACGCACTATTTTGTCTATGATTGACAGCTTGACAGCTGCAAATTGTATTGGTAGTTTTGAAAGGGAAAAATTACTGTAGGTGCTACCTCAACTTATAATGCTACACCAACATTTGTAGGGGTCACGTGGATATAAAAAAATATTTATATATATATCTACAATGTTGCTATTTACAAATATAATACAAGGGCATACTAATAAATTAGACTACCAAAAAATAAATAAAGCCACAACACAATATAGCTTACTTTATAAAGGGATGATGTGTTTTAATGCGCTGCCGGAAACCATATAAAAATTATGCCAATCAATAAATTCAAAATAGCCTGTAAGAACTATTTAAAATGAATGTAAATCAAAATGGTAAGTATTTTAAAAGTTAAAATACTATCAGGTCAAAAAGAAAATGAAATAATTAGATACTTTGTGAACTTTGATGTACATGTAATTAATATAAAATAAATAAAACTAAAATATCAAAGCCTTGCTCGTTCAAACTTGTCTCAAAAGAGGTCAGTACAGATCAGATAATGGCTATTTTCCTTAGGTACACATTACTTGGCGTGTTACAAGTTAGAAGTAGTGAAATATCTCCTATTGAATCACTCGTTAAGCGGAATGTAGATTCTAAATAATTATGCTTATTGGTTGTTTCAACAATGAACCATACACCTGTATTACGTAAAAGTGCTATCTCTAGTCGATACAAAAATTAGGTGTTTTGAGTCAAATACTATTTAACGAGTCGGGTCGGGTGCAACCTCGGAGTAGCAATATATGAAGAGAGAGCTAATTCTTTTTACCCAACCTATACAAACTTGGGATAAATCACTTTCTCCGAGTTTTTACGTCGTACACCATGAGAAAGAAAGAGACAACAACATTTCCAAAATTATCACACCGCTTTAAAGTATTTTGAGAGTGTTCGTCGTGGCCCGCGTCTCCGTTGACTCCGCCCGCACGTTTTGATATTTGACATAAATTGACCTAACTCAACGGTTTTTTTAGGTAATATGCTTTATTTTTGTTTATAACAATACTGTGAAAAAATGGTTATACGAATAAACAAAAACATTATGTCGACATGTGCTATGAATGGATGTATAAATACCCTAGCCCTAGTCCTATCCACGCCCAGGTCCAGCCGAGTCCGGCAAAGCTCATCAAAACTGACTACAGCAGCGCTCTCTCTTGTATATTATTGCTCTGAGGGTGTAACCGAGTGATATATACTCGGTATCTAAGTATCACTCTGGTATAAGACCACCATTCAGAATCAGAATGTTGCTTGACATGGCTTAGTACGTGTTTGGTGACCAAATCTAAATAGACAGCTTCTCCACATTCCTCTTCCCCATCTCTAATTCCTAACCACTACCTTCAGCCTGACAACATACTCTAATTGCGGATGCCACAGTCTCACTGGCTTCAGACGGTTGGAGCAGTTGGGACTCTAGTCCGGTATTCATTTAAAACATAAGATAAAAACGTAGATGACGCCGTGGAAGGAATTATCCGTTTTTATTCTGGTTCACGATTATAAAAATGGTTGCCGAAATATCAGTAAAAAAGAAAATTGATGAAGAATGTTAACAGTTTTCAAGATACTCTGATTGTCAAAAATGACCTTTCATAACATGGTTGGGATGACAGAATTAGTAAACGCGCCGCTCCTGTATAGAGTGGAGGTCTCGAGTTCCAGTCTCGGTCAACCCGATATTTTTTTTTCTGTGTCTTTTTCTATTTTTATATTCTTTGAAGCTTTTTAATATTCTTTCAACAATGCATATTACAAAGAAGCGTAAATCTTTAACAAGTTACTTTTATTTTTATTCTGCAAAACTGCCATATTATCCAATTATTTAAATCTCTTGGCAGTAGGAATCATTATTATTCATATTTACTATAATACAAAGGTTCATAATATCTTGTGATTCTAAACTTTAAAATTATATTCTCCTTTTGAATTCTTAACGGTTGACTCGCAACATTGTCAATTTTTCCATTCCATGCCTTTAAAAATGATATTCTCCTTTTGAATTCTTAACGGTTGACTCGCAACATTATGTCAGTTCTTCTATTCCATGCCTGTAAAAATGATATTCTCCTTTTGAATTCTTAATGGTTGACTCGCAACATTGTCAGTTTTTCCATTCCATGCCTGTAAAAATGATACTCTCCTTTCGAATTCTTAACGGTTGACTCGCAACATTGTGTCAGTTTTTCCATTCCATCCCTGTAAAAATGATACTCTCCTTTTAAACTCTTAACGGTTGACTCGCAACATTGTGTCAGTTTTTCCATTCCATGGCAGTAAAAATTATACTCTCCTTTTGAATTCTTAACGGTTGACTCGCAACATTATGTCAGTTTTTCCATTCCATGCCTGTAAAAATGATACTCTCCTTTTGAATTCTTAACGGTTGACTAGCAAAATTATGTCAGTTTTTCCATAAAAATCCAGTGGTTCAAAGGTAAAGGAGATTTCCCTGAGATCACTGGATAGATATCGAAAAATATTAAAATCTGAACAATCCAGATCGAGATAACAGGCTGAATGTGAAATAATCTACCAAGCAAATTTTAGAATGTTACTATGTTATTTCTATGAGTTTATACTCTATATTGTCTGAATCATTTACCGCTTCCTGTCACTTGTAAACCCACAGTCAGCCTAAATGGTCTAATAAATAACATTGCAATATTATAATCATCGTGGTCAATTGTCACCACAATATAACACATAATAAATGCCAATAGAATATATGGAAATCTTCCCGGAAATAACATACAAGGTTCTTGTGACCTTTGGTACCTTTAACTTCTCGGTTAAACTCAAACAAAGGGATTTATTACGTCTAATAGACGTACTATTTTATAGAACGATAATATGGTTTTAAATTGAAATCGAAATATTATGCTAAAAAACCCACAAAAGTTCTGTTGCCTTGAAATCTATGGACGCTTCGAACTAATACGTTAACATTATCATTATAATAATTGCTCACCAAAATATCGATTTACTGGGTAGGTTCTTATTAACATAGCTCGGTACATTATTATTATTTACATTATTATTTTAGACAGGTAGGTAATTTATATGGTTTTTTAATATCTATTCGGTACATGGTGTGTAGTAAACTGATGTAGCAAATAATATTTATCAGTAAAAAAACAGTAAAAATGTAAACATAACCTTCTAGTTTCTAACCGAGCGGTTAGCGATCAAATGGTCTAAAGTCTAAAGCGTCGGGTCTCCATCATCCAAATTCTTCAAAAAGTATTATTTAGTCTGAGATTCAATTGAAGATCTAAGCTATGAATCATTAAAAATACTGCTACGCCACCCATAAATATATTTTTTAATCGATTTCCATGCTCTTGAAATTAAATTATTATTTCAAATAAAATTATCATCTGAAATAAAATCACAATATGAAATAAAATTATTATCTGAAATTAAAATTATTATCTGAAATAAAATCATTATCTGAAATAAAATCATTATCTGAAATAAAATTATTATCTGAAATATTTTTTTTATCTGAAATATAATTATTAACTAAAATAAAATTACTACCTGAAATAAAATTATGATCTGAAATAAAATTATTATCTGAAATGAAATTATTACCTGAAATAAAATTACTTTCTGAAATAAAAATATCATCTGAAATAAAATCATTATCTGAAATAAAATTATTATCTGAAATAAAATTATTATCGGAAATAAAATTGCTTTTAACAATTCTCTTAACATTTCTCGGCCACGCCTAGAGCTGACTAAATGAAGATATTTACTATAAATTATATAGCAATTTTAATTTCGAAATTAAAATAAGGAAATCGATAGAAAAATGCATTCATTTAAGGGTATCAGAGCTGCATTTTAGATTTTTAGAGATTAAATTCTTAGATTTTGGTTGAATTTTAAATTTCGTAATCATTTTACGTAAATTTGGTCGCCAGTGTCGAGGGCCGTTTTTTTATATTTACTACACAGGCTTACCGGTTTCTTCTTATTTTAGTAGTGCCGTCTCTAAACGGAGGTTGGGGACAATCACTAAAGCTAATGTCTGCAAAAACAATACTGGTAATATTCGCTCATACGTAAACATGTCCGAAATTATATTCCGACTACGCTTCTTCACGATTTACTCACTGTGTCCCTTTTGACGTATGTATCAAGGCTAAACCAGTTATTATTATTATATAAATAGGTTGAAAACTATACAAATGCAAAACTTTAACGTGAATTTATTTGCTAGTTTCGAGGGTCGTTAATACGCTCCCCGGGGCTGTGAACTCAATGCTACTCCACTGTTCAAAGACACACCTTTTTATCATGATCCTTTATAATTTAGACGACCCCATAAACATTCGTTCGTCCTTGTCAGAAAGAGAACAAGATCATCTCCGATCCCGAGATTGGGAATCCCCATTTATTTTAATGCGTTTCTTTTACTGCGTGGGTTTTATGGCGCATAATCCTTTTCCCGAGGCTGTTGCCCATTGTTCGAGAGGATCGTACGATAATTTAATGTGAACGAATAAATCAGACTAAAATATGCATATTTTTACCAAGTACCAAGATGTGCACAATGTGTGTATATCACTCTCAGTTGTTTTTATTTTATTCTATAGTTATTTTACGTACCGATAACTGGTCAAAAAACTTATTCTCGCTTAATTATCAGTTATTTTAATGATATTAAAATACATTTTTCTTCGGAAAAACAACCTCCAACAAATTAGAGCCACTTTTTTTTGCTAAATAATAAGTTTATGATGAAATAAATAAATAATTAGCTTTTTTTATTCTTTAATCGACTTCACAGTTGACGTTTTGCCTCTTTCATTTCATATTGTCTGTCTCTTTCGCTCTGTTTCTTTGTTAAAAATTCTTTAAATGTTATTCTATTGTTTTCTCGCTGTTCTCTTATTTTATTTTATATTGTGTTCTCCGTCTCTATATGTATATAACCGCACATTTTTTGTTTAGTTTTATTTTGTATTCTGATTATGCTTAGGCTAAGCAAAACCAGTTGGTCATAAAAATTTAAATAAAATCTGTGGTCTTATTTTTTATTATTTTTAATTTTGAAACTGTTAATTCGTGGTGGAATTCCATTTTAATGATTTAAGCCGTAGGTTAACAACAACTTGTACTAGTCTGAAGATGGCCGTCATAAGCTGAAACCGGTCCAGTCATAAAAAAAAAGTGGAATAAAGTTATAAATTTGTTCTATTAAATCATCTGTGGTCTTATTCAAAGTTATATATTTTCATTAAAAATTAGCAATATTGCCAACTGATACAACCGATATAGCTTAATTAGTATGTTGAGGAAACACCCACCATTGTCTTGAAATACCACTTGTTATCCTTTCGCTCTGCACATCTATCATGGTTTTTATTATTTGATCATTAGGATGGAGTTCGGTTTCCTTGGCATGGATTATGTCGACTCTTGACTAATTATTCCGTAAGCTGCTTAGCAGGTTGATATAAAAATACCGTTTTGTTATTGTGCAATTTTAGAAACGTATACTTGTTGGTGATTATTTTGGCCATCTGAATATTTATCTTGTAGAAAGCAATCCTCCTGTGGTATCAAATAATATATGTGATGAAAGGATAAGTTTGTTTTACCGTATTAATTTTATTTTTCATTAAATCGTTGGTGATAATAAAACTTATCTCTCTGTTCCTTTATCCATTTTTCAATATATCTCCCTCTTTGTCTATTGGCTGTATGCTTATTCTATATTTATTGTTAATTTTAACATTCTCGGGTACCACTCTTATAAAGCTCGACTTAAGCGAAACCAGCAGGCGATAATATTCGAAAAGAAATAGTAGCATAAAACAAAGTTATTGTTTGATTTCAATATTTAAAAGTGCTTTTAGACAAAGGAACTATAAATACCTCTTCACTAAGCTCTAAAAATCACGAACAATGCAAATGATTTTATTAAGAAGCTTGGATAAAAAAAGCAAATATGAATGTTTTGAAAAGAAAACTCTATAGGAATTTAAAACATAAAAACAATCAGTAGGAAATCTAAACCTAATCCACTTTAGCATAGGGTCCCCTAGTGAGGAGGCCAAACATTGGAAATCAGCTTTTTACTTTATAATATTTGTGTGTAAAAAAATGTTTTACGAGTATGGAAGGGAACTAAATAAAAAAAACCGTATCTCATAAAATAGCAAAGAGTCCTATGAAATGAATAAATTCTCTTTGGGCTCATTGAAATGTTTCAAATATTTATTTAGTTCTTAAGATTCTTACTGTTTCCGGTCCGTTTTAGCTTTTGAACAGATTGTGCGGCTGAAAAGCATAACGGCCATGTTGTTATGCCTGTAAAAACAAAATGGCGCCAATCATTAACGATGTCAAATGGGACAAAAGTTTACAACATACCAACCTAAGGGATGAAAAAAACTGCACGAAAAATAAGTTCGCAATTAAGATACCTTTAGTCTATTCACTCTACTTCGATGACTCAGCCTTTTTCTTGGATACAACTACGAATGCCATTTAGAAAGATCTGTAAATCCTTATTGTCTTTATACCAATCCTTGTTCCTTGTAGATAAGGTTATTAATCCAAGGTCAACAAACGGATACAGTTGTCTCAGTGGATCACAGCCCAAACAGCTTGTGAAATACCGAAGCTGTTGACCTAGTAGACAGAGTGGTTTGTTGACCTCGATTCTGCCATAGATAACAACCACTCTATTGCTTGTCTGGCGAGCGTGAGCTTTTGGCAGGTAGTGTGAAATCTTGATCTTTGCAGATCGAAAAGGATTCTCAGAACTTTATTAAATTAATAGATCCTTGAATCATGTTTTATGAAATGTTGCTTTCTCTCCTGACTAGGTTAAATTTTATTCAATTAATATGTGGCATAACACATTTAATTCTTATACAATAATAAATAGTATATTTGCGGCACGTAGTGGTAGATACTCTAGGTATCACCCTAGTGAAAAACCACCATTCAGAATCAAAACGTTGCTTGAAATGGCTTAAGCCGTGCTTGGTGACCAGATATGAATACTTACCTTCTTCTTCTACTTCTCTTTCCCCTCCACTACCTTCAGCCTCACAACATACCCCGATTGGGAATGCCATAGTCTCACTGGCTCTAGACGGTTGGGAGCCGTTGGGACTCTTGTGCGGTATTAACTATAAAAAATAATAAAAAGGGTTCAATGTTAAAGTTAATGTTGAAGGGTAAAAGTAGAAAGTAACTTTTATCTTAATTTTTCCTGTTGATTATAATTTGACATAATTCATATTCACATTGTTTGTGTTCTACGCTATGACCATGAAATAATGTTTTTTTTTCTCAAACGAAGTTTAGGGAAAGAGGAAGACCGTGAAACAAGTTGTTGGAGCAAATTGTAGAGGTATCAGTGGCGTGTAGTTCGTAAAGTTTGAACAGCTATGCATGCCTCGAGAAAAGCAAACGTTAAAAGGGAATAAAACGTTCGAAGAAAATATACTTAATTTTATTAAGATTTTGTTCACATATCCTTCAACCTTCCAGGTTCAGGTCCTGTGTAGTCTTGTACACATAAATTTTTACTTTCAAATCAATTCATGTTTTGACAATGTTTAGCCGCCATTTTGGAAACATTGTTGTTTTTTTATTCTAGCTTGAAACATATTTTTTCTTGTGACGAACTATAGTATTCGAGTTTTTTTGTACTAGTTATATGAGTATACATATATTATTATTTATGTAAATATCTCACAAGAGTCTCAACTGATTCCGGATATTTCTAATTGAGCTATTTATATTGTGGGGTAGAAGGCAGTGGAGAAGGGAAGGTGACGGGGCAGAGGAAGGTTGGGAAGTGCCAGGCAATTGAGATATGCTCACTAAACACGGTTCAAGTTATTATATTTTAAGCAACGTTCCAATTCTGAGTTGTGGTATTTTACCAGGGCGATACTGAGAATACCTATTACTTTGAAATGTCATACTATGTTATTTTTAATTAATTAAATGATACATATTTAAAATTAAATGAAAAAAAAATGCGATGAAATGTATATATATATGACCGGTCGGTAGCTGAGTGGAGAACGCGTCGGATTCCCACCCGGGCGTTGTGCGTTCAATTCCTCTGCTGGCTAAGTCCTCCATCATTGCACAAGCAACATCTTCCGTTTTTTTTATGGCAGTAGGAGTTTTTCAAATATTGTCAGGTTATTCGTAACCCGGGAATGTTTGTCTTACTTTAAAAAAAGAAAAAAAATAAAAATATATATATATATATATATAAATATTATCGCTTAAAAGGCACAAGGACTAAAGTGACAATCTGGTCAAAAATGAGTTAAATATGCAGTTTTGATCAGTTTTTAATGCTGACTCTCGTTTGATACTGAAGGCTCTAAAGGCTTGACTCAAGCGACACAAGTATGGGACTTTTTGTCGCGTCAGATAACTCAGTGAAAGCACTGAGTTACCTTTTTCATCAAAATCTAACCAGGTACTGAAGACTTATGAATTTTATTGTAAAACAAACAAAAAATTTGAAGGGCTCTGGTGTAAACTTCCTAAAATGGCATTTCTGCCTTTTTTACTTTTCCGGCGTCGATATAACCTTTATTTTGAAAAATTTTATTGGTTTATTTACATAAATGTGTTTTTCTTAAAACTATCAAATACCTAATGAGAATTGCCTCAGAAAAAACGCAGCTTACCCCTGGGCAAAACGGAATGCACGCCACTGTAAATAGAACTCTAATTAATTACTCTACCGGAAATAAAGCCGTTTTTAGCAAACCTGATGTATTAGGATATCTATAAACAAGGATTTAACCTTAAAAACCATTTAAAAACTCGTTTGAAAAATACATTATGTTAATTTTTTCAAAACTAAGATGCATTATTCACAGTCAACTTAGGGGTCAAATAGAAAAAAAAGCTATTTACATCAATAATTCATTTCTATTTCCGACACTATAAGCTAATAAAATTTCAAATTAATTGCTTTCGGAACCAAAATAATAAAGCGGTTTATGTTTCCAACTTTTTTGTCATTGCTGGTAATAACCATCGGTTGTTATAAACTAACTAACTAACCAACCATCACGCCGTTTCCCCGCAGGGGTAGGCAGAGAGGACGGACCGCCATATAACTCTGTCTTGGCACACAATACTTGCTTCATTTACATTCATACATCGTCTCATACATACTCTTCTGTTATTCTGACTCTTCACATGACCCGATTCAAGTATTTAATTTACTTGATCGTGCCATGTCTTTCTCGGGCGTCCTCGACTTCTTCTTCCATTCACTTTTGCATCATTTATTATTTTCACACTCCTTTCTTCGTTCATTCGCTCTACATGCCCAAACCATCTAAGCGTCCCTTTCTTGATCATATTCATTACGATCACATCAGCCTTGAATTCTTTCAGGATATCCACATTTTTAATACGATCATACATGGTTTTACCGCACATACGTCTCAAAGATCTCATTTCCACAGCATTCAGTCTGCTTTCATCCTTCCTCTGCCAGTTCCATGCCTTACTGCCATACATCAGGGTTGGTATAAGTACTCCATTGTGGACTGCTAGCTTCCCTTCTTTGGACAATTTCTTATTTGCGCCAACAGCGTTCAGTCCTCCATTAATGGAGTTTCCTGCATTCACCCTTCTTTCAATATCCTTATCAGCCTTTCCGTCTCTTGTAAACATATTTCCTAAATACACAAACTCATCCACTTGCTCCAAGTATTCATCATTCACAACTATATTGCATGCTGTTCTCGTACTAGGTTGTTATTGTTGTAATAAATATGATAAATAATACATTTATCTGATTTATATAGCTGTCAATGTTGTTTAGAGTTTGGGCACAATTTATTATGTGTGATAATTTTTTTTATCGGTAAATAAACGTTTCAAAAACCAAAAATATTTACTTTATTATACAACTTGACCTTAACCTAAGCCATGAACAAATGTACAATTACGCTGTTTACAAAACAGCCCCTTCTTAAAGCTGATTCACACCAACGTCCGGTTCCGCTCAGTGCCGATATTGTTCCGCAAGAGAGCTTATTGAAATGGTATGAATATCAATCAAGGAGTATGTCCCAAGACAAAGTTGTGTGGCAGTATATCCTTCTGCCCACCCTTGTGATATTTAACTACTTATTTAGTTACATAATTATTTTGAAGTGTAAAAATACAACGCAGATTTTTTTTTTTAAACAATTTTTTTTATCACTAAATAATATTTGTTTTTAACTTAATTTTTTATTTAATATTTTGTCTACCGGTTTCAGTACCCTTCCATCAATAGAATATTAAAATTAACCTGTAAAAAAATCAATTTTTTTTTTATAATTACAATTCAAAATTTTATCATTTAATATTTTATTAATTAATTATAGTTAACAATATTATTTAGTGATAAAAAATGGTTTTGATAAAAAAAATCTGCGATGTTAGTATTTTTACACTAAAAAATAATTATTTAACCAATCAGTAAGCAATATCACAAGGGTGGGCACTATGAACTCCGTCATTCATTCCGGAATTCCTTTTGGGAATTTGATAATCAGGAATAAAGACAGCTAACCGATGGTGAACTTTGATAAACTGCCAACAGAGTGAAAATGTGACATTTCTAACGTTTATGTAATTCTTAATGTGAGTTACATAGATTAAAAAATATATATTATATTACAAGTTATAAGATATGGAGAGTGGAATTTAACGGTATTTTGTTGATATCAAAATGGGCAGTTTGAATATACAATCATATCGGTATACATAGAGAAACACAGCGACGAAATACTGAAAACGATAAACTCTTTTCATACAATGATGTCACAAATATATAGATACGTTATAACCTTATGATACTAACACAACATATGACAAGTAATAAACACACTTACGTTACCAGTAAATTCATCATTCAAATATCGGTCATGTATCATCATGCATGACAAAGATAGACATTCATAGAATATGTGTGTACGAAAGAAATAGACGTAGGATCGGACTACGTTCCGTACTTGCTAGTGGCGTTGAATGCTCTGGTAAGAATGAGATAGCATTTCGCTTACTCGCTTACGCGGAGACGTCATTATGTTGGTCAACAATGGATATAGTTGTGTTGTCTAAAATAATAAGTTATTTCCGGTAATTTGCGCGTTCTTAGAAATTGAATTCCTTGTTATTCCTTGTCTTTTAGTAGTCGTTTTTTTTTTTTTTTCTTTTTACCCACGAAGGCATTTTGGCAATTATTTTGTAATTTGATTAGATCTAGTAAGCAACCTCTAGCGACGAGTGACAGTTTAGTACTAAATCGGCTGAATCAACCAACTAGCGTGGTTTTTGCTTGCCACTTCGAGAGCGCTACAACGTGTCTTTATATGTGTAACGTCATTATTTTCATGTCTAATTCACATTTCCGGGCAAATTAAATGTTAATACCAGAAAAGAAATGTGATCAAATATTGTCTTTGATTCATTAACAGAAATTTGTTTTAAAAATGTGCAATAAATGTGTTTATGTATTTCAATAGGTAAAACAAACAATTCAAACGAAACCAACAATGAATTACTGTTCCTCAATCATCACTCTACTGATTATGGCAATCATTCTCCACTGTCCAAAATGTCGACACTTGTTAACTCAAGCCATGTTCTTGAAATTTTTGGTAGCAGTCTAAATGATTTTTATCATTCTTTACGACTCTACCAAAACTTTGACTTGAACTTGACTTTGATTTGAATGTTCTTTCTTATGTATATTTTATCCTATTTCTGTCATGACTTCATTATACTAGTACGTATGTGCTGTTCTTTCTCTGTTGCTCTTTTCTCCCATTTCGTGTTATGTATTTTTTTGTATGTTATAAATAAATAAAAAGTATTCGGCATCGCCTGAGATTTTTATTGAATACTATGAAACAAACAATATAACCTTGCGTTTTATTTCTATTTTTTAATGTTAACTATCGTAATAAAACTAATTGTAACCCATAAAGAAACGCGAAATATAAATTGACTTGTCAAGAAAAAATATTAGTCGCTTTAATCCACTTATTTCAAATATAGAATAATATCTGCTAAACTACATCACAGTTGGGGCTTTATTAGGTAAGTAGGGATTTAAAAAGTAAAAAAAATAAATATATAAACGTATATTAAATTTAAATTAACATCAGTTCCAAATTTGAAACGTTCACAGTCGTCCGGTCGTACGTACTCACAAAGGAAATTGTTTATAGTGAATAAAGTGCTTAAAATATTGAAATATAACTGAAGAAAATAGGACTACAGGGAAAAATAAATAAAATAAAATCGCTTCTTACGTCATTCAACCCTGATCGCAGCGTTATTGCAAAGTATTATGAAGAGATTGACAACTTTTGCGACGTCACTGGGGTTTTTAACGGTTCCTCATTTAGACTCTAGGTCCAGGTCTGAGAATCTTATTGATTTCTATTGATTCCCGAGTAAATTCCTAGTTTTTTTCTATGAATAAACAATCTATAAAAACATCTATTTTGAGCTGATAAAATATGCGTAAATGTCTCCAACAAGGTTCGATAAAGTGACCTAGAAATGTAGGAATGCGATCATGACCACTACTCTACCCGCAGTTGTCATCGGTTTTCCGTAGTGTAGCGGTTATCACGTGTGCTTCACACGCACAAGGCCCCCAGTTTGATCCCGGGCGGAAACATTTATTTTGTCAATTTTAATATCTGAATGACATTATCTAATAATAGCTCGCCATCTTTTTTTTACGTACTTGAAATTCGCACGTGTTTTTACTATCGAAGAAAACATTTCGTTAATTATTGTATTATTCAATTCTTAAAAACGATTGATTTATATGGCGCAGTTTTATAATGTTCAAACTTAAGTGCGCAATTTTACGTAATTATGAAGAGGTCGATATCCGCTTATCATGTAAGACAAAAAAAAAATCTCGGACGGTTAGCTCTGACGTCTTTTGCCCGGAAAAAAACATTACTTCATTTTCATTTTGTTATCTGAAAGACATGTGGGTACATATCGACTGTGTTTAGGTCAAATGCGTAATTCCACATTTTTGCAGGCTGATTCACACCAACGTCCGGTTCGCTCAGTGCCGATATTGTTCCGCAAGAGAGCTTATTGAAATGGTATGAATATCGATCAAGGAGTATGTGCCAAGACAAAGTTGTATGGCAGTAAAGCCTTCTGCCCACCCTTGTGATATTTAACTGCTTAGTTAGTTAAATAATTATTTTCAATTGTAAAAATACTAACATCGCAGATTTTTTTAGATAATTATTACTATTAATTATTAAAAATATTATTTAGTGATAAAAATATTGTTAAAAAAAAAAAAAATATGCGTTGTAAGTATTTTCACACTTCAAAATAATTATTTAACTAAATAAGTAGTTAAATATCACAAGGGTGGGCAGAAGGATATACTGCCACACAACTTTGTCTTGGCACATACTCCTTGATCGATAATCATACCAAATCAATAAGCTCTCTTGCGGAACAATATCGGCACTGAGCGGAACCGGACGTTGGTGTGAATCAGCCTTTATGCTTGACACCTGATCATAATTGGATCAAATGCTGAGACGAGCCGAGAATCGGTAGTTTACGGGGATGGTACTATTACATGTTGTCCTACCTTTATACGCCTATTGCGTTTAAACTTGGAGTAACAACATATGGAAGAGAGAGCTAATTATTTTTTACCCAACCTATACGAATTTGGAATAAATCACTTTCTTGGGGTTTTTACGTCGTATACGAAAGGAAATGAGATCCTTTAGACGTATTTGCGGTAAAACCATGTATGACCGCATTAAAAATGTGGATATCCGAAAAGAATGCAAGGCTGATGTGAGCGTAATGAATAGGATCAAGAAAGGGACGCTTAGACAGTTTGGGCATGTAGAGCGAATGAACGAAGAAAGGAGTGTGAAAAGAATATATGATGCGAAAGTGAATTGGAAGAAGATGTCAAGACGCTCGAGAAAGACATGGCACGATCAAGTAAATCAAATACTTGAATCGGGTCATGTGAAGAGTCAGAATAATAGAAGAGTATGTATGAGACGATGTATGAATTTAAAAGAAGCAAGGAGTGTGTGCCAAGACAGAGTTATATGGCGGTCCGTCCTCTCTGCCTACCCCTGCGGCGAAACGGCGTGATGGTTAGTTAGTTAGTTAGTTTTTTTTTTTATATAATTCTTGTTTTTCATTTGTCAATTGTAAACCTTTAATGTAAAAGCCTTCTCGGGCGAATACAATAAAATAAATGAATATATATATATATATATATATATATATATATACATATTCACTATTAAAAAAATATCTTTAAAATTAAGTAGGAGTTTTTCAAATAATGTTCGGTTATTCGCAACCCGGGAATGTTTGTTTTTCTTTCTTGGGAAGGCAAAAATATACACTCGTATATATACTCGTATGAATACAAATTAAAAATCAATGCACACATGCACCTTTGCATCTTAGGGAAGTAAAACTGTATTTTTTCATTTTTTATTTATTTAAAGCTAAATTTTTCGATTGAATCGTTAATTCATGGTGGACCGTACCGCCAAACAAATCAGAAAGCGACCTTAGCCCATTTCTCCAGAAGCGCATGTGCCAACGTTTTCGCGAAACGGAAGTCAGACTTAAGTGGCCAATAGGCTGAAACCTCGTAAAAAAAACGTAAAAAATAATAAAGTTAAAAAAGATGTACAACCTATATTTTGAATTTAAAGCTAAATTTTTCGATTGAATCTTGCCCAAATGCACAGTGCGGACCGTGCCAAACAAACTACTGGCCCAGTTTACGGTGGCGAACTTTTCGCGAACTAAATAAATAAATAAAAAATTAATAGAGAGTAGATGTACAACGTGACTTATGAGAAGGTTGTCAATCTGTGTGATAAACACATACGGTGGCGAACTTTAATAAACGTCTTAAAAACATAGACATAAAAAACAAGTCAATCTGTGTCATAATTCATTAAAAACGTCTTAGCATAGACATAAAAATAAAAATGTAGCTGCACTAGTAACGTCTTGTATTCTGTTTCACCCGCGTATGAAAAGGATAGCCATTTAAATAATATGTGTGTACGGATGAGATGGCTATATGAACGTCCCACGCTACTGTTATAATCGGGTGTCGCCACTAGCCGTGGTTGTCTTTCACACACTTATGTATTTCTACATTCGCTATCTCACACCGTTTTCGAGTTGAAAAACCTTGCGAATAATTGTATTTATCGAATTGAAATAATAAGTGATTTGTGGGTAATTATGAATGGAAAGAAACTTAGTGAGATATTTTTTTGCTCCCGAATGATTTTCACACCTCTAAAGGCATTTTTTCCCAGAAAGGAGCCTACAGCGACGCGTTTGTGACAGCTGGTGACAGCTTGTCTGTCAAACGAATGTTTGTCTGATACTAAACGCAGTAAATCTCAGGTATGTCGGCGTATATATATACAAAGAGAAATACAGCGTCAGAATACTATAAACATACGAGTAGTTCAGTATTAGTTGCTTGGTTTTGAAAAAAAAATGAAGTTTCATTGAATATTTTACTTTGCTTAGTGTTTAATAAAGCTTTCTTGGAGTTATTCTTCATGATGACTGCATTATACAAATTTCCATTTGTAATATTGTTATTGTTGACAAATACAAATAATCTTCAGACAAGTAAAAGTATGTCAAACTGGGATAATGACCTTTGTCTTTTTGGACGTACTTTTGTTGTTGTCTGAATTTCACTTCACTGTGATTCACATACCATTTTTTTTATTCTTGTGTATATATCCATATACATATTAAAAATGCTGAAATTAAAAATACATTTTCCTAATTTGACATATCATCATTTACAAATCAGTTTAGAAGCGGGGAAATGCAAATCGCGTTCTCAACCTACGGTTCCGAAGTAAACCGCAAAGCGCCACACCACGAGTAATTTGATCACGAACCACAGTTTGCTGACCCCATTGTCAATTATTTACTCTTCATTTGCATTACATCACAAAATGTGAAAAATTGCCAAAGATATCTTTTGAATGAATTCACACAGATGTGCATTAAAAGCCCCATTAACAATGGAGTGAAGTGTTAATTTTTACTTCTTAACGACAACCCAAAATAAACAAATAAAAATCGTGTCCATATTGTTATGAAATACGAAAGGCAAACAAAAAAATGTCCGAATTTGTGTCAGCTATATTTAAAAAATATATCGTAAAAGCATATTTATTAATGTATGTATTTATACTGTGTTTAAAACCGGTTGCTTGTCTTCCATAAATAAGAACAAAACTTATTTTTATTAATCAAACAAAATGTCGGTGGTTTTACTCGAAATAATAATTCAAGGTCTCATCGATCTAAAATTGTTAACGACCAGTTAGAATCAAAACAAAAACAAAAAACGAATATATTTACAATTTTATTTGAACCTGAAGATCAACATTACGTACGTCAGCCTAATAAAGAAGTTTAATGCTAAAAAAAATGTATTGCATAAGAAAGCCAATGTCAACAAAATTTACTGTAAAATAGAAGAGTTGTAATATTAATCTGTGATAGTATATATATATTTAAATATACTATCACAGATTAATATTACAATTCTTCTATTTTACAGTAAATTTTAATAATCTGTGATAGTATAAATATATGTATGTTATATATATAT
Source organism: Drusus annulatus (assembly GCA_022651775.1). NCBI lineage: Eukaryota > Metazoa > Arthropoda > Insecta > Trichoptera > Limnephilidae > Drusus > Drusus annulatus. The sequence continues at coordinate 264,291 of JAGWCC010000738.1, forward strand.
ACATATATATGTATTTTTATATATATATATATATATATATATATATATATATATATATATATATATATATATATATATATATATATATATATTGTTCGATCCAAAAACCGCGAATCGTTTTCTGAATGGAATTGGACTGAATTTAGTGGACTGTAATGGCGAGATGGTGCTTAGTAAATGACTTGATTATCTGAGGAACAATTGTAGAGGAATTACGTCATCTTGCTCACCTGATTTGTGTGTCTGCTTGATGGCGGCCAACCTCTCTGTTCCGGTGATAGTGTGAAATGACTTCCAGGGCCGGGCGTGGTCTTGAAGGAGCAACCTCCTTCTCCGGGCGCTAGTTAAGAAGTGAAGTGGACCGGTCTCGACCGTTCGAATGACACGATCCGAGTGGGGGTCAAGTGACAGGCTGATTAATGTATATTTTATACAGCCATGTCAATAGGGCAGGACAGGTTCGCAAAATGACGCATAGGAACCAAGTGAAAACGGGGTAGGATTGAACATCACATTGGAATCCACAAAATGTCAATTCTAGGACGCAACATATATATATATATATATATATATAAATACATATATATGTATATATATATAACATATTAGTTGCTTAGTTTTGAAAAGAATTGTAAAATTGTATATAAAATTATATATATATATATATATATATATATATATATATATATATATATATATATATATATATATATATAATTTTTATATACAATTTTTTCCTTTTTCAAAACCAAGCAACTAATACTGAACTACTCGTATGTTATAGTATTCTGACGCTGTATTTCTCTTTGTATATATATACGACGACATACCTGAGATTTACTGCGTTTAGTATCAGACAAACATTCGTTCGACAGACAAGCTGTAACCAGCTGTCACAAACGCGTCGCTGTAGGCTCCTTTCTGAGAAAAAAAAAAAAAAAAAAAAAATATATATATATATATATATATATATATATATATATATATATATATATATATATAAACATATAAATATTCTATATTATTCCATTTTTAACGCAAAATTTAATACATATTCTTTGATTTTTTTTTTTCAAAACTAAAAAATCGAAGAACACAAAACAACGTGACTAACCTTTCCAGTTATCAAAAACAAACCACTAATCAATGGCTGATAATGCTAACATATGATAAACATATGTGTACCCAGCCCGCGAAAATTCAAAATTCACCTTTTCTTTTGAACAGGCCTCGTATATATTTATTCATAAATATATATTCAATTTGGAATTAACTTTAAAGCGCTTACGCTTATTTTTTTATTATTTATTTAAATAGTATTAATAATCTAAAACACAAATATGAAACAGAAAAAAACAGAAACTGAATAGATGGCAGCCTGAAATCGAAAGAAATTAATATATAAATAATTTTCAATAAAAGTATGAGATCGTTTAAAAATGCCGCTTTCTTATGAGGTCGTGATGGCTTAATTGACAGAGTATTACTCCCGGATAGAGTAGAGATTCCGAGTTCGAGTCTTAGTTATGACCATTGTTCATTTTAGTTGCTGGTTTTTTGAAATTTTATATGAATACCGCACAAGAGTCTCAACTGCTCCCAACCGTCTAGAGCCAGTGAGACTATGGCATCTCCAAATAGGGTATGTTGTGAGGCTGATGGTAGTGGAGAAGGGAAGGGGATAGGGAAGAGGAAGGTTGGGAAGTACCTGGTTATTCAGATCTGGTCACCAAACACGGCTAAAGCCATTTCAAGCAATGTTTCGATTCTGGACGGTCTTGGGTGGTCTTTCACCAGGGCGATACATAGAGTATCTACCACTCTGGAACGTGCCGCAAATATATATTTTTATTGTTTTTACATGAATTAAATGTGTTGTGACACAAATTAATTAAACAAAAGTTATTGGCGCACGCCGGGTTTGAACCCGCGACCTCTGGATCTGTAGTTGAACCTCTTACCACGTTTATTAATTATTAAAAATATTATTTGGTGATAAAAAAATGGTTTAAAAAAAAAAAATCTGCGATGTAAGTATTTTTACACTTCAAAATAATTATTTAACTAACTAAGTAGTTAAATATCACAAGGGTGGGCAGAAGGATATACTGCCACACAACTTTGTCTTGGCACATACTCCTTGATTGATATTCATACCATATCAATAAGCTCTCTTGAGAAACAATATCGTCACTGAGCGGATCCGGACGTTGGTGTGAATCTTGAAGTAACAATATATGGAGGGATAGCTAATTTGTTTTACCCAACCCATCCGAAATTGTAATAAATCACTTTTTCCGAGTTTTTACATCGTACACCATGAGAGAGAAAGAGACAACAAATTTCTTGGACGGCTTCTATTAACTGTCGTAATGATCTTAAGCTGGTTATTTTCGCTGGTTAACGGCGAGACTCCGCCCATATTTTTTATTTTGCCACTAAACTTGACACAACTAAACGGTTTTTTAGGTTAGATGTTATATTTTTGTTGATAAAAATACTGTGAAAAAGTGGCTATACGAATACACAAAAACATTATGTCGATATGTGATATGAATGGATGTTTAAATACGGTAGCCTTAGTCTTAGCCACGCCCATTTGCGCCGAGTCATGTTAAAATCATCAAAAACAAGTCCGAAACTGACTTCACTGGCTTTGGCTTGGGCTACCTCTTGTATACTCTAAGGTGTGAATCTACCATAATGCCCTGATAGTAGCCAACCTCCGATAGTAAAGACATCAAAAGAAGAAGAGAAATGTTTATGGGGGATTTAATTGGGTTAGGTAATGATTGTTCAGGTTACCACAGTGATTTTGGTTAGGTTAATTTTACTTCCTGCTATTGGCTAGAATTGCTAATCTTTCACCATCGCGCGGTTTATCCTAACTGTTAAAACGAGTTCCCTAGTAATCCGTCAGTCAAAATGCAAGCACTTACCGGTAATTTATAAACCACTGGTAAATGTATGTTCAATCGTATTATGTAATGATTGGTGGTCGGTAATTAAGTTAATTTACACTCTCTTTATCCCAGAATACAGAAACTGACCCTAATTTGGGATTTGACACAGTGGCGTAGCGTATTCTCAATTACAAGATACTCGCTTGTACCTAGACAGCACGCAGTGGGTAATCCCTTCGCAGAAATAGTAGATGTATTCAACTGCACTTAATGTATAATAGTTACAAGAAGGCTATAATAGCATACCTCTTCCAAAAATATTAATGTTAAATTATTTCATTGTAATATTTCTAAATACTAACTTAGTTATGTTTTTGTGAGCTAATCATTTACTCTATATCACTATTATATTATATTATTTATTTCACAAATATGTAAAAACCCACAAGGGCGTACATAATAAAATAAATAATAAGTAGAAAACATTGCTTGTGCAATGATGGAAGGGTTAGCTAGCGGAGGAATTCATTCCAATGGGTTGGAACCCGACGCACTTGTCGAATCGGCTACTAACCTGACAGTGGCGACAACATGTAGCGTCCTTACGCAAATTTGCATCATGTAAAAAATATACATACACGTCGGAAAGGCAAAAGGGCTGCAGCGCTATTTTGAGAAGTTTACACTAGAGCATTTAAAATAATTTTTTTACAACAAAATTAATAAGTCTTTAGTACTATGAAGATTATGAAAATAAATAAATTCAGGAAGCTCAATGCTCTCATTGAGTCACCCGAAGCGACAAAAAGCTAACTTGTATCGCTTGAGTCAAGCCTTCTGCCAAACTGCAAATATATTTTAAATGACTGAAGGGCCATAAAAGTCTTCAGAATCAAACGAGAGTCAAAGCATTCGATGCAGAATTCTTTTTTGATAAAAACCTCATATTTACTTATTTTTGATCAAAGTGTCGCTTAAGCCCTTTTACCTTTCCAGCGACGATATTATCTTTTTCACAAATATGAAAAAGCCCATGAGGGCGTATGCTTATATAATTAAATAAATAAATAAACATTAAGGAGAATACGTTGCTTGTGCTATGATAGAAGGAGTTAGCTACCAGAGAAATTCATTCCAATGGGTGGGAAGCCCGACGCACTTGTAGACTTGGCTACTAACCCGTCAGTGGCGACAAATTAGCGTTAGTAAAAAAAAATCTGATGCTTGTTTTTATATTCGGGAGATATTGGTAAGGAAACTAACCTCGCTAAATGCCCTACCTAGTGAAAAATCCACGCTACGCCTTTGACTTTCAAAACTTTCTCCATACTGTAAGAAAAATGTGATTTTTTAATTACACGATAATTTAGGTTTCAATAATGAAAGAGGTATTTTTCTAAAATGCTTGGTTTGTTGTAAAATGCGTTAATATGTCCAGTGACATACTTCTACTGCATTCGCTAGATGGAGAGTGCTAGTTATATGACGTTGGAGAATTTTCTTCTCCTTATAGGTGAAGAAATAACGTTATCTAACACTCGATTTTCCTTTATATGGCGTTGTGAAATATCTGCAGTGTGTGACTTTATGGCAATAATGTACGACACGTCTTGCGTATTTCTATTCGATAACAGTCACTGGGTTTTTTATGATCGTGGAGTACTGATAATTAAGATCCTCGGCTCCAGATCTTTAGCTGACGGTTTTTGCCCTGGTGAAAGACTATCATTCAGAATCGAAAAGTTACTTAACATGGCTTTGGCAGAGTTTAGTAACCTGTTTTGAATATAAATGTACTTTTTAATCGTCCTCTTTACCACATCCTTCCTTTACCTACTTTATTTTGTCTCACAACATACCCCAATTGGGGTTGCCATAGTTTAACCCGGCGCGGCGAGCGCAAATTAATAAAAAATAGTTTTTATTTTTTGTTATTTCCTCGCAGCAATAATATACAAGAGGGAGCGCTTCTGTTGTCAGTACTGATGATTTTTGCCTGACTCGGTTAGATCTGAGCGTGGCTAAGAGTAGGGCTAGGGTGTTTATACATCTATTCATAGCACATGTCGACATAATGTTTTTTTATTTGTGTAACCACTTTTTCACAGTATTGTTATTAACAAAAATAAGAATTAATTATGCTTTAAAGCTAATTCCAATTTTGATTATTACTTTTATGTTAAACAGCCTGATTTTTTTTCTCTTGCAGGCCCTCGGCCACGTGGGCGCCGATACTAACCCCTTCAGCCGCATGGCGATAAACGCCCTGCTGCGCTCCACGGGCTCTCGGCCCCTCGTGAAAATGACCGCGTGGGACTTCATGTTCGGCCACTCCTCTCCGCTGGTAACCCTGGGCAACAGCTTCCTGCCGGGGTGGATCAAGTTTGACAAGCTGGGGCTGATCGATAGGGTAACTTCATTTTATTATCCCTAATATTATATAATAAATATGATACTGATTTTTTATTTCTAATTTTGAAACTGTTAATTCGTGGTGGAACTCCATTTTAACGATTTTAATAAAATCAAATTTTAAACTTTATTCCACTATTTTATTTTATTTTAGACCCGACCGGTTTCATCTTATGACGGGCATCTTCAGACTGGTACGATTTTAAGCAAATCTAGGCATATACATGGCCTGTTAAAAAGAAAAGGTGAATTTTGAATTTCGCGGGCTGTGTACATTCGATTATCGATTTTTTTGTTTTTTTGTTATGTTGGTACGCATATGTTAGCATTATCAGCCATTTTGGATTAGTGGTTTGTTTTTGACAACAAGGTTTTGTTTTATGGCTGACAGAGGCGGCTTTACAATAACATTCAAAAATAGATTCAGGTAGTTTTATTACCTTCTGGGAGACCGGTTACACGGGATTCGTTAAATGCCATAGAATTACTTAAAATTGTACCAGTTCGAAGATACTTGTAATAAAGTGAAACCGGTCAGGTTTTAAGTAAAAATAATAGTGGAATAAAGTTGAAAATTTGTTATTATTAAAAAAATGAATGAAGGATTTTACAAAGTCATGGTATTTGAAAGAGAGAGAGTACGCAAACAGCGTGCAATTTAGTTGTGAATAATGAAATACTTGGAGCAAGTTGATGAGTTTTTGTATTTAGGAAGTATGTTCTAGAGAGACGGAAAGGCTGATAAGGATTTTGAAAGATAAGTGAATGCAACAAAAAAAAATATATTGGAGGACTGAACGCTGTTTATTTATTTACACCGGTTAAAGGCTTTTTACACAAATACTAACATTGAAAAAAAAAAAAGTCATAAATAGTGCATTAAATGTTTTAAGAGAAAATAAAAAAAATAATGTTGAATAACAGGTACAAAAATATTGTAAAAGAAAAAATAAATTGAATAACAGGTCCAGAGTTAAAAAGTTTCAACAATTAGCTTAGCTCTACCAGATGAAAAAAACTGAATTAAGGTATACTTACTCGCATAGAGTGGTAAATACTCTAATTATCGCCCTGGTGAAAGACCACTACTCAGAATCGAAATGTAGGCCAGAATAGCTAGGTACCTCCCAACCTTCCTCTTCCCATCTCCTTTCCTTTCCCACTACATTCAGTCTCACAACATTAGGGATGCCATAGTCCCACTGGCTCTAGACGGTTGGGAGCAGTTGGGACTCTTGTGCGGTATTCACTATAAATATAAATATTGCTCCTGAACAAATTTTCTTCTAATATCGACACATTTAGCGTGAGTGAAGGATATTCAAATGTGAAATTCTATCGATTCTTTTGAAAAACTCTTTCCTCATTGAAGTAATCTTCAACCACTGTCTGCTTTTTTTCTTATTTTGTTGTTGTTGTTGTAAAATTTGGTTAATCTTTGTTACCTTAATGTTAGGTAAACCATTTTAATTTCTTACAATAATAATTTAAAAAAATTGTATGTCGGCTGCTTTTGTCTTGTTCTTTCTGAGATGAATTAAATAATGTAGATACGTTACTGAGACAATGCGCCTGGTTGCACTAAACCAACTCAACGAGACATACCTTCGACAGACGCTTCATATAGCTATCTCTTCCGTACACACATACTCTTTGAATGGCTATCCTTTTCATACGCGGGTGAAACATTTAGTGGTGCAACATTAGTGGTGCTACATTTTTCGTAAGATTTGTTTGAATATGACATGTCTTCTATTTTATGTCTATGGTTCTTAACCACTTTTTAGTATTTATATACGGAGATACGTCGAAGGAGTCATTTCACGACTCTGCGTGATGACCACTCTCGTTCGCCTTAGTTTCTAATCTCGTTTATTTTCATTTCATATAGTTACCGAAACTAGTATTATTAAAATAATAATAACCAGATTATGTCAACACTCATGAATAAATGAAAATCCCTATGGTCCTTTCTAAGTTTCAGAATCTGCTCAGTTATTGTCATCAAAAGATTAAAAATATTTTCCCACAGTCCAATTACGTTTATTGGATTAAAGTGACAGTGAAATTTAAAATTTGTGTCACTTTCAGATTCCGTCGAAGTAATCCCGATATATTCTAGGCTAAAAATAATATCCAAATATCGTACGGTATTTTTTTGCACAATCTAATTCTGTCTTATCCGGATTTTTTTCTGTGTTTAGTTGTCAACATGTTTTCGAAAATGTCTAATTATTATCATATTATTAAAAATAAATGTTAACATTTGATATGTTTTTCATTGATAACTAAAAATCGTTTAGATTTTTGTTGTTTATTTTTAATATCAATGTTATCAGGGATTTTAATGCTGGCAATATTATTTGGTTAGTTTTTAAAATGTTTTGTTATCCAACGATTTCACACAAAAACAAAATTCTTACACTTGATTCATTATTTTTTTTTAACTTGGTTTCTGTACATTTCTTCTAATGTTATTATTAGTGATTTGAACACCGTCTCCATAACTTATGCAACACTCAGGTAACATAATATGTCTATTGTGTCATGTCCCATTTTTACCTTATTATTTTGAAGACAATTAAAATTCATCAGCAATATAATTGAGTGTTTGACCATGTTTATATGTTCCACAACCCAGGTATCTGACTGTTTTTCTCCTCAATGCAGTATATAATCACCATAGACATATTGGCGTTACTTCATTCTCTTCACATTTCTTACGGCCATTAGTGCTTTCTCCCCCAGCAGCTGCACGTGTCGCAAAAATACAGTATTCACTAAGCTAGTCTAAATGCATTTAATAGTCTAACAAGCTTTCTCAGTGTTTTTCTGCTTAAACACCTATATTTTATAACTTCTATATTATACTAGCTTTTTTTAACGTGCCGAGTAACTCAACATAATTTGATGAGCAAAGTGTAGGAGTACCACAAGGTCAAGAATTTAGACCATTTCTGAATGAATCATTTCTACGCAGTTGTATAACACAAAGTTGGGTAGTTTTTACGACTTATGAAGCAAATAATTATTTAATTTACATGCGTTTATAAATAAGTGCGTTATTTATGTACATGCTTAGCATAAAATAAATAAATTAACATAATAACAGATCTTGGAGTAGCCGTCATTGTCTTAGGAAAGTCATAAATAAATAAATTTTATAATAAAGGACATAAATATACTGTAAACACAATATTGATAAACTTAATAAATTATCGCGTTTAATAGTAGATACATATTTATTTATTGCTAGAACATTCTGATTCATAAACAGTCTAATAGTATTTTAATAAAATAGTTTAAATCAACAATGTATTTGTTTACATTTTTATATGTTTAACATAAACAATATTTATAATTCATAGAGGATTTTGATAATCATAATAACAATTTATTCATTGAGATCAATATTTGTTGGTGCTGAGTGGTACAAAGCTTTGGGATCCCAGCCAGGCGTCGCGATTTCAATCTTCTGCTGGCTAGGTTCTCCATAATTGTACGAGAAGCCCTTTTCTGAGCCTGGAGTAAGAGGTATTTAAATATGGTCTGGTTATTCGTAACCCGGGAATATTTGTATTTCTGTTTTTAAAGAAAGAAGAAAAATAACATATACCTACCTACATGTTATATAGCCATTATTGAAACTGGTTGCTGCGGTAGTCCAGTGGCGTGGACTGGTTGGTGGTTAGCGGAAGGTCCCGTAGTTTGATTTTTTAAAAACCATTTTGGGAACTCGGAGAACACATTTATTTTGAGGATGGGTAGGAGGTTGGATCATTTGAAAAACAGTTTTTATTAGCCAATACTTAGAAACCTGAAGCCAAAATAGCAATATAGTACACACTGGGTTCAATGGATGGAGTGGGTTAATATTCTTCCATTTTTGAATGTTTTATTGAATACATTCATTTTTCTTCATATTTTTCCTTTATTCCCTTCCCTTTCCTTTTAAATTTTTTTTCATTTACTCTTATGTTATTTATCTTTCTCTTTTTTGTTTATTTCTTCCCTCTTCTTTCCCTCTTTTCCATTTTACTCACTTCATTTTATCTTCCTCTTCCAATTAGTACCTACTTAATAAAATATTTATACACGTATTCGGATAGAACTTTGCTAACGATTATAAAGATGGAAGCCAAATATCGAAGAAAAAAAAGTATAGTCTTCTTGAAGTAAGAGATTGTTCAAATAAATAGTGAATTGGTTGGGATAGAAAAGTTGGTTAATGCACTGCTCCCGGATTGACTAGAGGTCGAGTCTCGGACACAACCTGATCTTTTATTTTCTATTTCAATATTCTTTGAAGATTTTTAATATTCTTTCAATAATCAACATATTTTTACATTGTCATACAGCGCCGTCGGGGTAATTTTTCACAGAAACGGCCTATACAAATCAACAAAATATTATTATGCCGTACAAATTATTACTATAAAAACTATTCCAAGTATAAATAAAATAAATACATAACATATCTATTTTTATCATAGTAGGTATGCAAAGGGTTTTGTTGTTACCTTATCTATAGACCTTCATACTCAGTTTCAACAAAATCCCCTTAAAATCACCACAAATCGTCTCTCACATTAATATCACATAATATCTCACAAATTTTCGTTCTACCAAAACTAGTAGTAATTTTTATTAGTCATCTACACTATGTGTGAGAATATAATTTTAATTTAAATCTCTTAAAGAAGTACCGTTTTTTTTAAATATTTTTTCTCTCAAATAAAAAAGACGTAGGTCATGTTGCCTTTATAAAACCAATATCTTTTGTACTTAGTCAAACATAAGTTATTATTTATTTCTGAAATTTTAAAGTTAAACTTATTGGCTTTCCGAATTAGCCAACCGTTCAGTGTTCAGCTCAGTGGGTATCGATGTGCGTCATAAGGCTGTTTGCAGTTAGCGGTAAGGTCAACGCTGCGATTAGAGCGATTATGTTATAATATGAGAATTACAGATTCCCATTCAACAATAATGAGTTTACTTTCGTTATTAATAATTCAATATAATTATTATCATGAAGTCTTCCACAAATCTTCCAACTCGCTTGTATTAAGATGATCACAAGAATACTACGTTTTATTACACTATTAAATTAGCTGTAATAGCATAACACATTATCTATATACTCGTACATAAAATCATAATGCTGCAGATGAAAATCATCTGCAAAAACTACCACGATGAAGCGGTACCAAAATAACTATTAAATAATAAATGGATTACTTTTATAGCGCCGTTTTAGTGGGAAAATCACCTCAAGGACCCTTTACAAATTAATTTATCTAACCTATAATTTATCACTTAAGCTTATAACTAAAAACTTACAGTTAAGATTTATTACTAATGGCTTACAACTAATATTTTCAACTAGTGACTTACAATAAGGACTTATGGCTTGTAACTTACTACCGAGTATAACTTATAACTAGTAACTTACATCTGAGATTTCATTATTATTACTTCATCACCTCTTCATTATTGCTAAAAATAAAGTTTATTTTTGTAGAAAATAATCACTTTGTGGTGAGACATATTTAAAGATATAAAAAAATAGCTTTGTAAAAGACCACGGATATTATTTTAATTTTTACGACCGACCGGTTTCGCTTAGCCTAAGCATCATCAGCGTAATTAGTCCGACGCGTTTGTCCACTCAGCTACAAACCGGTCATAATACGCAGAATATATTAATATTTGTCTCTTTTAATTTATATTATCTGTCTCTTCCTGTCTGTTCCTTTGTTATAATTTAAATGTAATTCTATTGTTTTCTTATTGTTTTATTATTTTATTTTGTAATATATTATGTTCTCCCTCTGTATGTATTTGTATACACTATAACCGCATATTTTGTATTTTTTGTTTAGTTTAATTTTGTACCCTGATGATGCTTAGGCTAAGCGAAACCAGTCGGTCAAAAAAAAAAAATAATATTCGTGGTCTTATACAAACTTATTCTTTTTAATTTCTTTAAACAAAGTCATCAAATTGTCGTCATTAACTACAATCTTTGGACCTTTTTAACTGAAACAAATGCATTTTCACATTTTGTCTAGATAAAATGACGAACCTCAATAAAAAGTCTGCGCAAAAAAAAAAATGGCAATCAAATAGTTAGATGCGTCTTGCCATTTGATTTTTTCTAGCTTTAGCGCTTTGCGCTACAACTTTGAGAGAGTCCTGGCCACATCTAGCAAACGTCCCCGCTCCTGACGGTCTCCTGCTGTCCCCTTCCAGTTCCTTTCGCCATTGGGTGTAATGCTTTCTTACCCACTATTCAATTACTTACATACATGTCTCCCAACATTATTTAGTCATGCTGGATTATTATAAAAAGCCTAATTAGTGGTCGGCTAGTTTCCATCCTCGCTTCCTGTCCTGCCCAGTAGAGCTGTCCCTGTTGGCTTTTACAACAAAATTGGATTGCTTGGCCGTTAACCATTCTAACTGCACATAACGTTAGTGCCGTTAAACCGTACTTAAATCTTTACGATCCTCCTCACAAAAATATCCAATACCCTTCCATGAGCGCCCGGCACTGTGAGCCGTAGCTTAGCACTAGTCTGGTGGGAGTCACATAGGTCCCACCAAAGTAACCTACAATTTGTATAATATTATATTATTGACACGAAGGTATTTTTTTTTACAGATGTACGACTTTGAGACTGACTTCGAGACCATGTACACCGGCGAAGGGGCCCCCGAGCTGTCGGGGCTCCTGGACACGTGGAGGGGCTCGCGCCATCTTCCTCACTGGGAGGGAGACTGCGGAAACATTCACAAGGCGTCCGACGGAGCCAAGTTTCTAGGGAACCTTACCCCTGATCAGGAGGTTCTTTTCTATAGGAAGAGTCTCTGCAGAGCTGCTCCGATGGTAAGCATTCCTACTTAGATACATTTGTAGTTTATAGTGCAGTCAATTTTTGAAACCATGCAAAGAAAATCAGACCAGTGATATTTAGAGAAAAATACGATTTAAACGGACCGCTTTCGGCAAACGTAGCCATATCTTAAAAACAGGTAAATATCTTAATATCTCCAAACGCGTGTATTTAACAAATGTTTACTTCCAGTATTTACTAACGTTTGGAGCGCAGACATGGACTCTAACCAAAATCATTTTGACGTAAATGGTTACCATTCAAAGAGTCAGGCCTAGCATCTCTTTGCGAGACAGACAGACGAATGAGTGGAGAAGTGACAAGTACAAAGTGGCCAAAATTATAATCACAATCTCCAACCTAAAGTGGTGGTATATTGGGCACGTGACTCTGAGATGACCGTTGGAATCAGAATATCAACGGATCACGTACTTGGTCGGGAAAGAGAAGCAGATGACTCAGGGCTGGTCCTGCGAAGGCGCAATTGAAGCAGTCCGCTCCAGGCGATGAATCGTCAAGGCGCAGAGAGTATCTAATCATAGTGCTTTATATATATATATTAAAATAAAGGGTCCGCTAAATAACTTTTTTTTTTGAAAATGCTATAAAAAAAAAACTACTGAATATTTTCTCAAATTTCTTTTTTTATTTATAAGTACAATCCTTCCGGTTAATAATGGAAAATAATTTCATTCAAATGGCTGCCTCGGCTGGCCATGCAGTAGCCTACACGATCGGTCCAATTTTTAAGCACATTATCGATTGTGTGCAGCTGTATTTCACCAATGGCTTCACGAATATTGTCCTTTAAAGCGTCAATTGTCTCTGGCTTGTCGGCGTAACATTTATCTTTGAGGGCACCCCACAAATAATAGTCCAACGGTGTCAAATCGCAGCTCCGAGGTGGTTAAACGACATCAGCTCTGCGGCTGATAATGCGATCTTCAAAAACAGGGCGCAAAACATCGAGTGTAGCTTCGGCTGTGTGGCACGTAGCGCCGTCCTGTTGAAACCAAATGTTGCCAATATCCTCCTCTTCAATTTTTGTGAACAAAAATTCGTTCAACATGGCCCGATAACGATCGCCATTGACTGTAACGGCCACTCCTTGCTCATTTTTCAAGAAAAATGGCCACTGGACCAAAAATCCGCACCAAACAGTGACTCGTTTTGGGTTTACCGGCTTTTCAATGTATGCGTGCGGGTTTTCTGTGCCCCCCAAATACGACAATACCCGCCAAGATCAAAATGAGCTTCATCCGAAAAGATGATTTTTTGGCAAAATCGGCATCTTCTGTAAGTCGATCGCAGGCCCACTCAGCGAAGCGAAAACGCATTGGATGGTCAGTTGGCTTCAACTCCTGAACCAATTGGACTTTGTATGGCGTCATACCAAGGTCTTTATGCAAAATTCGTCTCAATGATGTCTCCGAAATGTTCAATTGTTGAGAACGACGGTGAATTGATGTTGATGGCGCTTCACGCACACTTTCTGCCACAGCATCGATATTCTCGGTGTACGCACTGTTTTTGGCTTTTCACGCTTTGGTTTATCGATGAGGATGCCAGTTTCTTTTCACTTTTTCACAAGATAACGAACATACGGAGCTGACGGTGCTTATCTTCTTCCAAAAACCGTACGCAATTTTCGCACACATTCTGCAACATTACCATGATTTTCAAAGTAATGTCGCAATATTTCCCAACGTTGTTCAAGCGTATACACAATCATATTCGCTCAGCGGAAGGATAAAACTAATTATCTGTCAAATCAGACATGAGCTAAGTGTTACCATTCACGAAATAAGCACTAGTTGAAAAAAAAAAAGTTATTTGGCGGACCCTATATGAAACATTCACACTTTTCATCGATGGAAATTGAACCCGTAATTTCAGTGACCCGACGGCGCGGAATAAAAACCCGCGCCTCTCGTTTTATACTTGATACGAACTGGTACTGATCTTCTGTTCGAACGAAAATTAATATTTTAATATAAAAATGATTTTGCAAAAACAACTTTTTACAAAAAAAAACACAAAAATGGTACTCATAATTATAAAAAGATAAAGGTAAAAAAAACTTCATAGTAAAGTTAAAACTGAATAGCTAGTTCTTGCTTATGCTTGTTGTGGGTCATGTGAAAAATATCCACATTTCCTGCAAGGCAGTTAATTTACCTAGTAAGTCTTCCCAGGGGCACCACCTTGGTAAGTTAGCTCTGCACCTGGGAAGAAACAGAAGCCTGTGTTGGCGGCCTCGCGTGAAATTATCAGAGACACATAATACAATTTCTACCAGGATGTCAGGTATTAATAATACATCGTTCAAGAGTTTATGAGCTAAAAGCATCAATGCTATAATCCCTCCTCGAACTAAGGCTGCAGATACCCAGCATTCCCGACGTAGGACGAGCCTCTACCGTCAACAATTATTAGTCGACGGTAGAGGCACTCAATTCTTGTTTGATTATTATTAATATTTAATGTATTTGTTTGTTTTGCAGGTGAAGACAGGAGATGGGTGGGTGGACGGTCTGTGGGGTCACCGCTACTCCTTCCATAACGACACGCTGGATAACGGTGCCAGGAATGAAAAGAACAAGTGCTTCTGCAGGAAAGGTAAACTAACACTTTCTTATTTATGCTTTCCTGGTAGATCTTGGTTATTCAATTATCTCAAGGAGGGTGGTTCAATCACATAATTTACATATAATACATAGGAAAAATGGTAATAACATAATACAATATATAGTATTAAGTAATAAAAAAATATAAAATTAAAATTAAAATTAAAATTAAAATTAAAATTAAAATTAAAATTAAAATTAAAATTAAAATTAAAATTAAAATTAAAATTAAAATTAAAATTAAAAATTAAAATTAAAATTAAAAAAATTAAAATTAAAATTAAAATTAAAATTAAAATTAAAATTAAAATTAAAATTAAAATTAAAATTAAAATTAAAATTAAAATTAAAATTAAAATTAAAATTAAAATTAAAATTAAAATTAAAATTAAAAATTAAAAATTAAAATTAAAATTAAAATTAAAATTAAAATTAAAAATTAAAATTAAAATTAAAATTAAAATTAAAATTAAAATTAAAATTAAAATTAAAATTGAAATTGAAATTAAATTTAAAATTAAAAAAATATATTTATATAAATATATATATATATATATATATATATATATATATATATATATATATATATATATATATATATATATATATATATATATATATATATATATATATATATATATATATATATTTTTTTTTTTTTATTTTTTATTAAATTAAAATTAAGCTTGTCTTAACTCCATTGTTTATAAACGGGGCCCTGCAAGAAGTTTCAAGCCAGTTTTAATAACATGAAATCTAATATTCAGTGTTCCAGTGATTATTAAATTTCACGTTTGACTTTTAGTTCCTACCCGGTTTTCGCCGGAGTCTAACGCCCTTTTCAGAAAACTTAATTTTCGTGGAATAGCTTGTCTGATTATTTAAAAAAATATTTCTCATTTTTCCTGTGTTCTCTAATGTGTCATGTGAATACTGCACTGACCTTATCTCACCCTATGGCTTTAATAGATGTTTAGTGCTAAACCTGAAGTGATGTTTGTGTTTTATATTGCTTGGTAGTAACGAGAATTCAATAAACTCACACTTTAGCTGTACACCACTAATTAAATATGAACACACACGACCTAAGAACCCATTAAGCCTCGACGCCTGTTTAGGTCAGTCCAACAAGTGCCTTTGTAATTTCCTTTATGTGTCATAATTTGAATAAAGGACATGATGTGATATGATGGTATATAGTACATTTCCACATCGTTCCAAATAGATGTATTTATACTCGTAGAAATTCCCTGGTAGTTGGTTGTATCGGAATAAGTTTTGTTTGGTGACCAGATCTGAAAAACCACGTAACCTTTATTTCCCCCATCTCATTATCCTCCAATCAGCTTCATAATATACCCTAAAGTGGATTTAGTTATGCAGAAATCGTCCAACCCACAATTTGCCCAAATCGAGTTTTTAGTGTTTTCTTATATATAAATACGGGATTTCTATCTGCTGAAAACATCCAAGCTCCAAATGCGATAGATTTTTGGTAATTCAATTTTTAGCTAACCCACATTGCAGATATTTTACTAAAATTAAATTTTAAAAACACTAAAATGTAAGATAACATAGGAAATACAATAATTTTTTTCAATATATACATATTTACTTTACAAATTTACTGTTTACTGTAATATGTTTTTATCATCATATTTTCAAAAGTTTTTTCTCAGTTTCATCTTTTTGGGGTTGGATGCTTTCTTAATAACTACGTCCAATTAAGGGTTCCTATAGTCCAATTTTTTAAATATTTTTTGGTGTTCCAGATGCACCCTGTATATGGTATTAGTAAATATAACGTTTGAAGTTAACCGGCTAGTAGCCGAGTGGTCAAAAGCTTAGGGTTCTTACCCAGGCGTCGCGGTTTCAATTTTCTGCCCACAAAGTTCCCCATCATTGAACAAACAACGATTTCCACAAATAATTATAAGAGCAGGAGGAATTAAATTATTATCAGGTTATTATGAAGGTAGTGGGGAGGTGAATGAAACGGGAAAGAGGAAGGTTAAGAAGTACCTGGCTATTCAGATATGGTCACTAAAAACATAGCTTAAACCATTTGATTCTGAGGTCTTTCAGCAGGGCGATACTTAGAGTATCAACCACTCTGGAACATGCCGCGAAAACATACTATATTTTATTTTATATGAATTATGAATCACAAAAACGGCGCTATACAAATTATCCAAATATTATTATTAATAAAAAAAAGTTATTTGAGCACGTCGGCTTTGAACCCGCGACCTTTTGATTCGCAGTTGAGCGTCTTACCATTCGACCGTGGAGGCCGTTCTTTAAAAATAGCATTGAGTTTATTGTTCTATTTACTCTTCCAGAGTGAACATTTTTTAGGTAATGAACATGAGTAATACTTCAATGCAAGAATATATTTGGAAAGAGAGCTAAATATTTTACCCAACCTATACAAATTTACGATAAAACACTTTCTCCGGGTTTTTACGTCGTAAACTGTGAGAGTGAAAGAGACAAGACAAGTTCTTACATAATATGGCACCACCGTTCGGTATGTAAGCATGTTTTCCGTCTCCCGCGTCTCCGGCGACTCCGCCTACTACGTTTTGTTATGCGACATAACTCAACGGTTTTTTAGGTTATATCCTATATTTTTGATTACAATAATACTCTGAAAAAGTGGTTTTACAAATAAACAAAAATATTATATCGACATGTGCTATGAATGGATGTATAGATTGACCGGTCGGTAGCTGAGTGGACAAACGCGTCGGATTCCCACCCGGGCGTCGTGCGTTCAATTCCTCTGCTGGCTAAGTCCTTCATCATTGCACAAGCAACATCTTCCGCTCCTTATTATGGCAGTAGGAGTTTTTCAAATATTGTCAAGTTATTCGTAATTCGGGAATGTGTGTCTTTTCTTTTTGAAAAACTAAAATTAAAAAAAGATACCCTAGTCCTAGTTCTATCCACGTCTGAGTTAGGCCAAAAATCATCAATACTGACTACACAAGCGCTCCCTCCTGTATATTATTGCTCAAGAGTAATACGTATTCATTTTTCTTTTACAGGAAACTGCCTGGCCGAGGGACTGATTGACGTCACCGACTGCTACTACGGCTTCCCGATCGCGCTCAGCTACCCTCACTTCCTGGACGGCGCATCCACCCTGTCGCACCGCGTGGAGGGACTCGCGCCAGACCCGGCGCTGCACGGGTCCTCCATCTGGCTGCAGCCCAGGTCCGGCCTGCCCCTCAGCGTGGCCGCCAGGTTCCAGATCAACATGGCTCTGCAGAACGACATGTCTTCCATATATCTGCTGGAGTCGTTCTCCAAAATGACGCTCCCGCTGTTGTGGTTTGAGTTTGTAAGTATTTTAATTCACGATCAATGAATTCTGTACCACCTCGAGAGGAAAGCATCTGGATGTTCTTTGGACAGCGATGCCCTTACTAGCTTTGCAGTAAGAATTGACGGCCTCCGTGGTCGAGTGGTAAGACGCTACTAAACTTGCGTGCGCAAGAAACTTTTGACGGCCTCCAGAGTGGTAGTCGAGTATCGCCCTGGGAAAGACCACCATTCAGAATCGAAACGTTGCTTGAGGTCGTGGGATTCAAACCCGGAGTGACCAGATCTGAATAGCCAGGTACTTCCCAACCTTCACTGTCAATCTCCTTCCCACTACCTTCAGCCACAATATTACCTAGTCTCACTGGCTCTAGAGGGTTGGCGGCACGTTGTGCGGTAGTAAAAAAAATTAAAAAAAACATTTAATTAGAATATTATAGTATGTTTGCGGCCTGGTAGATATTCTACCACCATTCAGAATCGAAACGTCGCTTTAAACGGTTTTTGCCGTGTTTGGTGACCAGATCTGAATATCCAGGTACTTTCCAACCTTTCTATTCCCCATCTCCTTCCCTACCTCACTATCTTCATCCTCATAACATACCTCAATTGAGGATGTCTTATTCTCGCTGGCTCTAGAAGATTGGAGGCAGTTAAGACTCTTGGACTTAATATTTTTACCCAACCTATGCAAGTTTGCAATAAATCACTTTCTCCGAGTTTTTGCGTCGTAAACCGTGAGAGAGAAAGAGACAAGACAAGTTGTCACATAATATCGCACCACTTTTAGAGGTATGTAAGTATGTTTTCCGTCTCCCGCGTCTCCGGCGACTCCGCCCACAACGTTTTGTTATGCGAAATAAATCAACGGTTTTTGAGGTTATATTCTATATTTTTGTTGATAACGATACTAGTGAAAAAGTGATAATACAAATAAACGTTACATTATATCGACATATGCTATGAATGGATGTAAAAAGGTGTGTCCGAGAAAATTCTTGCCACGCCCGAGTTAGGAAAACAGCAAGAATCCTGACTACACTGTTTCGCAAAGCTATTCCTCCTGGTATATTATTGCTGAGTTACCAAACGTCAGTTTGACCCGTCCTTGACCCGCAGCTAAGAAACAGTCAAGAAAAGCATAAAGCAATTTTATCGTTTATATTATTGCTTTGCCTACATTCTCGGCATCCCATAGACAAAATGACACCAAGAGTAAAACCTTTAATGCATAATTAACAAAAAGCAATCAAATACTACGCTTTTATTATGAACATATTGTTTGTTTTAAAGTTTCC